>WOGO01000854.1:10010-20501 GCA_015342085.1 Leptinotarsa defecta | reverse complement strand
TTTCACTGTTGTAAATGAAGGAGCAGACTCACCCAGAGTAGAATCCAGTTCAGCTTTTATATTAGTTGGGCTGGAGACTTTCAAATGAAAGTATTGACCCATTACGATTTCAAATTTTCTCCATTTTCACAAATTCACCGAAATCGATGGCTGCCAAACGAATACTAAACAATGCAGCTTCTTCAAACTTGAAACATATGCTTCATAGATTGTGTACTTTCTGATACATTCATACCACGAATGGTATATCGAAATTTCCTTTCCACACTCCGCCGACTCTATCACGAAAATTTCGTTAAGATGGTTGTTCTGATTATTGCAGTCCTAAGTGGAATGATGCCTCTCTACACTAGAATCTGAAGATCATGGCGGCTTGCCGAACGATTGCAGAAATCTTGGCCTGACAAATGCAAAAGATTCTCATTCTTGACTCATTGCGTCTGCTAAGAAGACAAAATTTTTCTCACATCCAATGATTACCTACCTCACGGTGTGGGAAGTGGTAATTAGTTACGAATGCTGGTTCCCCCTCTCGACTGTGTCAAGATAATGATGCATTGCCTTCATTTCACATAATCAGATACATACACCTAATATTAACGCATAAATAATTTTCAGATACCTGTTGAGAATTAAACTGAAACAGGAAATATTTTGAAGAACTTTTGTTTTGGTTACTCAATTTCAAGATCGACGTTTATTCAGACACATTTCCTAAATCTATATATGAAAGATAATGAAGATGCTCTTATATATTTTTTCGATATTGTTATAGATAATAAGGGCCTGATTTGATTTGAGAGATCATTTTGCGGATTATTCGAATGAATATATAAATTCATTTCCGTGAGAATTTCAGATTTTATCAGTCCAATGAAAATATTGATCTATGTTCTGAGATTTTATTGGATATGAGAAACTTCAAATTACACAACTTTCTGTAATGTTTTGTTCACTTCCAATATTAATATTCCTTTCTATCAAATATTTTGGAGTCATGATGATGAACCATTGGACTCTAGTTTTGTAACATATTAATTCCTGCGTTAGTATTTTTTTTATTGAAGTTAATAACAATGCGCTGGATCTGTAGTTGATGGATTTCGCATTTGAACTATCGAAGAAAACATGACTAGAGGAAAATGATGTTCATATGTGTGATACAATTGAAATTTCGTGAATTCTTCAGTTGGTTCAATCACCTGCTCTACTACTGTGTTTGTATTGTAACGTAGTGTTCTGGGGTCTCTGAATGAAATGAAACCAAAATGGAAGGAGATAATGAAGATGTGGAGAACATACTTGAATCTTCATTTCGAATATAATGTTCAAAATTGTCCCGTGAAAAATACTTCAAGGTGTCTGGTCCTTCAAAACTCCGTCATCGATGATTATTAGTGATCAGCCAGTTCATATATAACTACCGAATATTATTTGACGGGGAGAAATCGTCGATAGAGCTCAGTGAAAAGACCTCTCAGGACTTCAATATTCGTTACAAAGTGGTGGAACGACATTATGTATAGATGTGCTAATACATTTCATGCCAACAAAATGTATTTGGCTCAAAAACATAACAAGATTTGTGTTATATTGAAATTAAAAACATACCGTACCATCAGTGAAATCGATTGAATACTCTTAATTTCAATTCATGACGAATTCAATTCTCTCTGTTGATTGACGTTATTTTTAAATATCTGATTGCATTATATTTGTCTTGAATTAACCATCTGATAATAACAGTTTTGGACAATTGTTTGAATAACAGAAGATATGATTAACGAAGGCAAAAAAATACATGAGAATCCAGTACGATGTGAAAATAGTAACTAAATCAACTGAACTAATATGGTCGCATATTTGACGAATTTTCAAGAAATGAAGTCAGGATACTCAAGAAAACAAGATTAACCAAAAAAATATTTATTTTACAATTAACTGGTGGAAATTATATCACTAAACTGATAACATTTTCAAAGGGCAAAAGAGAAATGAATTATATCATATCATCTCAGAACCAGTTACTAAAATCAGAAGATTCACAATGCCAAAATGAAACGTAATATCTATACAATCAAGATCACAATTTCTATCAAGTCATTCCATAACAGAGAGCACTGATCACTAAAAGGTATCGTTCAAACAACAATTCCTATTCAAGGAATACCTTTCTGTATTTTGTAATTGTCGAGGTGAAAATTTGCATTATTTGAAGGAATGTTAACTTTCAAACACTTTTCGAAGATATCGAAATTGTTCAAGATTTCATAACCACAATTTTTTTCAAAGAAGTATTATCAATTTCTAACTTATTGTTAGCTGTTGAACGACAAACTCTCAGCATTTAGTGTTCTCCAGAAAAAAAAGTATTCAAAGTGATATTGGGACATTCATGCTAATAAATTTCGACTAAGTATTCGTTACGGTGTACTATTTTCAAAAATGAGTACAATAAGTAAGAATCCAAGTCTTCATCCTACTACAATCTACATCTTAACAATCATATACCCGACCATAATATGGACACCGAAGAGAAGCCTCCTCAGCAAAAATTATTGGATTTTGCCAATACATACTTATCATTATGACAAGTTCTATTCATTTTATACCATATACCGTCATTATTCTTATGAAAAAAGTTGAAAATCATGTTTGAAAATCATATCACAACATTTACGAAGTGGGAGACTAATCTTAGGTCTTTCTATATCCACTTCAACTTGGCAGCGAAATTATTCTGGTATACAAAAGCAAAACTAGTAGCCCAGAGGATAGCGACAATTGCATATAGTCATTTCTACGAAGCGATTATTCCTTATTTTATTGTTTTATAACGCAATAAATTAACACCCTCCCAACATTGTACTGTTTTCTGTTTGAAATCTGTTTTCGTTATTCAGCTGTCGCCCCCATACGAACGACAACTCTCAGAAGTTCAGGAACTTGTGCGAGCTAAGGTTTAACGAGGTCTTACTTTTCAACGTGTGATTCCTAACACTTCTTCATTATAATTCATTTCAACATGTTGAAATATCGTCTTATAGGCACAAGATTGAAAGACTAGCCAAGAATATGCAAAAATGAAAGACAATGATGATCTACTTGCATCGGAAGATTTATAATCAAAGGGCACTCGATCCGTAATGTTTTAGAGAAGTTCAATGAATTTTTCGAAGCATCGAACGAAAAAACGTACAACTTTGATATGTCGAAAACGCAAAAATTCAATTATCCAAATCACACCTATTGAAATCAAATGATACTGGAAAATAGTTAATATTTTTTGGAATGTGAACAATTTATTTTCCGGTAAAACTGAAAAACATCATATAACATCACAAAGTCAGTTACCAAGTCAATTGAAACAAATTACAGATGTTTGAAAATGAAGTTATAACCGACATATATACCGAATGCTTTTTACAAATTTCATGTAGATTTTATATATGAATAACCTTATTTCCACGATAGAATGTGTTTATGTAGTTGAGGACATTGAAATGGCAGAATTCAGCAATGAGCACTCATTAAGCACATTTTCATTTATAAATACACAACTGCTCAGAGGTGTTATTTTTTTATGAAGGAAATGAAATACCTAATAGTTGTTTTTCTGAAAAACTGTTCTGAAAATATTTCAGATCATCTTTTGAACATCTAAAACCTCTTGAAATTGATATTTTTCCAGAACAACGGTATCGATAATAATATCCATCCCCAAGGTACAAAACTCTCTGAAGACAGTAGATCTTCGAACTATCAATATATTCAAGCTTTTAGAAAACGTAGTGCATGAACAACTGATTCATCATCTAGAAAGTAACCAATTATTGAGTAGTGCACAATCAGGATTTAGTGGAAAACATAGCTTTGAAACAGATATTCAGTGTGTTCTTGATGATTGGATTGAACCCAGAGATACGAAGGAAGTGATAGGAGCACTCTTTATGGATTGGACTGGAGCTTTTAACTGAATAACATGGCGCTCTATATAGTTGATAGTTGTCATGGTATTCCACAAGGCAGTATTGTTTACGCTGTATATCGACGACATTATACAGTCTTCTGGAAGTTGTTCAATTCATTTGTTTGCTGATGATGCTGATATTTTTTTTTTCACCCGAACTCAATCAAGTTGTGAAACCTATCAATTCTACTCTTGTACAAGTACACAGTAAGAATCTTCTCAAAATCAATACAAATGAAACTAAGTTCATGCTCATTGGAAATGGTAGTGATTATTGCCAATCCATGAGTTCTAATACAAAAATTAATGTGGGTGATGAAGAAATCGCAGTTGAAGAAAAAGTAAAATACTTACGAGTCATAATAGACAACATGCTATGTTTTTAATATAATGCCGATTATATAATCAAAACTACTGCGTTCAAATGGAACTATTTTCACCGAGTTTCACAACATTTGAACAGATGGACATCAAGAACGTTATTTGATGTTTCAGTACTTCCCCATTTTAACTATTGTGGAACTATATTGTATATATAAAAACAAAATGAGATATATAGACTGCAAAAGCTACAACATAGAGGAATGCGAATACTATTATCTTGTAATCGACGTGAATCTATTCAACATATGCTAGCAATCCTGAACTGGAAGTCTGTTTCCAAATAGTCACGAACATTAGTGTTTATTTATAAAATTAAAATGGGTCTAGCACTCCCATATCTTCTCAACAAAATAATCTATAACTACCAGATTCACTTACATAAAACGAGAAACAGAAATAATTTCTATGTGTCACAATTTTGTAAAGCTCTTCACAAAAGTCCATATTTTTCAATGGTCCGAATGCTTTTGATGAATAACCTGTTTCTATTCAAGAGGCAACCTCTCTCTATACCTTTAAAACAAGTTCAAAGCGTCATATGTTGAAGTGACCTGTATCTATTTAAGAACTGACTTCATGCTATTGCATTTCTTTTCAACTTTCACCTGGGATCAACCCAAGTTGAATGTGTTTTGAATTTTTTTGTGTTGTAGGTATATTATAATGCAACTGTATGCAATTGTATGATAAATGATCAATTTATATTGTATGCTATTCATTCTATGATATACTATTCATTCAACATTTCCGATGAAGAAGATCATCAACATCTTCCAGCTTCGTCACTTTATATCTAGTTATTCAACATACAATACAGAGTTGAAGTAACATAACATTTTGTACATATTTTCAAACTACTGCCATTGAAAACAACCTGCACTTTTGTTATGGAATTTTTGCCGTTTTCTCCAGCACAATTTTTTTTTTAATGAAGCAGTATCGACTGCTAAATCATTAGCTGCTCCTTTCTGACTGCACTAGGAAAGTCAACTATCAGTTATATACAATTCAACGTATTTTTGCATTCTATATTGAACATTTGATATCCAAGAAAAATGTGTATTTGCAAAATCCAATGACTACAGCTGAAAAGTGGGAGCAAAAGGCTGATTGGAATCAACAACGCTCGATTACTCTTATGATAATGGCACGAGATGGCAGTGTTGCTCGGCCTATGATATGATAATGAATAAACAAATTGATATACAAGGCATTTGGAAATTTAACATCTGTTGTTTACACGTAATATCTATGATAGAAACAATTTATTCCATTTACTTTACTCTTAATGTATTTGCTTTATACATACAAAATAGGCGCTAAAGGACGATTTTGCATCACTTTCGAAACTTACCAGTGGCATTACGTGTTTCATGTGTGCAAATAAATGCTATGGCTAATCTTCCATGAATAGGGAGAACCTACATCATTATTCATCTATTATAACGCCTCCAATTGTGCCACATAATTTATGAGATTATCTCTACTTTTTTTTCCCTGACGATTGCGTGAACTCTGAACAGACACTTTTAGTGCAGTACTATAGTTTTCGAAAATAATGCAAACATCGAGAATCCACACATACATACTCACGCAATTATAAGAAATTACACCCGTCATTTTTGTTAATTATTTTACAATCGCTAAACTTATCAAAGATACAAAAATGATAGCAGCTCACTTATTTTGGAACTTGATAATATGATATATGATGATGATGAATGGTGAACCTCAAAAACAGAAAGTTATACAGTTGTCAGATCCTGACATGGAAATTGCTGATCATTTCTATATCAATTTCAGTGCGTATACTTTGCAATATGCAGGGTGTAACATAAGTACGTTAAAATAATCATGTGACGTATTCCAGAGAAAATTTCAAAGAAGAAAGTCGATATAAACTTGTTTCCGAAAATGTTTCGTTTCAGAAATACAGGGTGAAGGAATTGATTTTTTTTTCGTTTTCTAAAAATTAATTTTTGCAGAAAATTAGTAATTTGCACGAAATTTGGTACCCGGAGTTTTTTAACGCGCTGCTTACGCAGAACACTTTCCATGAAAAAATCTAATTTCTACACCTGTTCCAAGTAAAAAAGATAAACTTCCTCAACACCGCTGGAGGTGATCGTTTTCGAGATATTTACTATCGGACTATCATTTTCCACTTCTGGAATATATTAGTGATGCTTATACTAATCTATTAAATTACACAACTCACTGGAAAATACGCTGTTTTAAACTAACACAAAAAGTATGGTTTACTTTCGTATGAGTATGAGGTAAGTTAAACTTGGAGTATCAATAAAAATGTGATGTTTCTCTAAATACTGTATATTCCTATTTATTAATTGTTTCAAAGTTACTAACGATTCTGGAATGAAAGTAGCCAATTGAGGACTTTACTTCCAAACTGAACTATCTATGTTAAATTCTCAACAAATTTATATATAAAATAGTTGCTTATTGGTTTTCAGTTTGATTACTTCTACAAAAAATATTCAGAAAACACCAACAATTTCCATGCAAAAACAACTGTGCAAACCTTCTCGATTTCATACAAGAACCACCCTGTGGCGATATTCAGAATCAATCGGTTTTCACTAACAAAATTTGTCCTGATCAGAAAACCAATTCAGTGATGCACATATCGGGCGAAACGTCGCCTTGTAACACAACCTAATTATATATCTGAACAATTATGCCCCATTCCTCAATTATTGTCATATCTAAAGTTGGAAAAACAATTATCAACAATGAAAACTAACACATCCACGTTAATAGTCAAATACGTACTTAAATTTATTATTTCAATAGGCAGTGCTTTATTAAACAATCGACAAAATGTTCTTAGCGGCCATCTTGGATCCTATGGCACTTCTCGACCCGAACCACGGGCGTATCCACTGGGGATGAAGGAGTTACGTAAAATTTGACAGCTGAATACTTTTTGGGAATATGAATACGTCAATGACTTCGAAAAAGTGGGATGAGGTTTGGCCCTGTCGACAGGTATTTTGTCTAAATTCATTTATTGCTGAGATCACTGGAAGTAGTTTATATTCATTTGGTATTATCTTTGGTCTTTCAGTTCTTCATGGAGTATAGATATTGAGAGTTCATCCTCTTCTTCGGCTTCCTCTACTAACGATACGCTCAGTTCCGACTGAAATAAAAGTAGTGTAAGAATATAATAATAATAATCTTTATTCATTTCAAGGAACAGGAATGTTCATAACAGGGATAAAATTGGATTAGTAGGTTACCAAATGAATTATTCAAATACATATGTGAAGATCAAAATTTCATTTAGAGGAAGAAAGCTGAAGTATTTTCAATTCCGATCTTGATTTTGGTGTTTTTTGATTTATTTTTTGATTTCTCTGAAAAATCATTATATATTCAACCGCCTGAACGAAGTACTTATTTATTTCACTGTAATAAAAGTTGAATGTTTGTGGGTTTTTCTAATCGAATGAATGAAGTAATGAATTTTCAACTGAAAAATGGATAGGATATTTGAAATATTACATGGTTAATATGAATCTGATGTAGTTTGAAATGGAAATTTTCATTTATTTTTTTATTCTGCAGTCTCCTGAGAGGATTTGATATTGATAAATTAGGTGTTTCCCAAATTGGAATAAATTACTGTAGATTCATATTGTACATTCATAATATTTTGAAGAAATGAAATTTATAATCATAGACGATGTTTCTGAAATTGATTGAATTTTTTTTCAACATCTGAATATAAGTATTCCAAAAGAGACTCTCATCAAAGCGTAGCCCCGGAAAATTTGTAGTTTGACAATATTCAATAGTTTTGTTATCAACATTAAAGATGGCTTTTCATAATTTCAACTCAATTCATGATAAATCAACCAAGATGTCAGCAATATAATATCGTTATTCATGTTTTGTGGAACTTTTTCAGTAAAAATAGATAAGCAAAGTAATGTTGTGTAATATGCTATAACTTCAAATATCCTTCTGATAATAGTTTTGAAACAAAACTTTTGTAAGTCCCAAATGAAACTGGACCCAACATAGAATTCCTCAAGTAATAGTTTTTGATGAACTGGCATTTTGTTCTAAACACAGAAAGTGTTTTCTGTTACATGAATAATTTTTACTTCAGTTATGATTGATTCTTCAGATACCAATGCTTTTTGATTTTTCAATTGCATATTATCATTATCTCTGTCAAACGCATTTCGAGAAATATTAGTACACATTTCATATCTCAGATTAAGGTAGGGTGAGTTAATTACCTGCTAAAAAGTGTATATTCCAGTAATCTGACAATTTGAGAGTGACGTAAAGAAAGTGTAGGGCAGCAAAGTTGTAAAAATATAACGTCATTTCGACATTCTCGAGCAGAGCTAATTTTTTTTATTTTGAAAAAAATAATTCAAGGATGACGAAAAATATATAATCTGACGATTTACGCAAGCCAAAATAACAAAAATTCGTCGATAAAGTTGGATGCGTGCAGCTGTGTAATACCTATATTTCCCTCTCCGACTTTCGATTTCTCTATTCTCTATTCACTTTTCCTGTATCTGTTACTCTTTCACTCCGTCCCCACTCTGAATTCTGTTGCCATGACACCATCACAGCTGATCACAGAGACTCGATCGTGATGAAGATGAAGATGATGCGTAATTAATCAATTAATTGATGGATGTAGCCGTTACAACGTGGTAGGAAATCATAATGAAGAAATGAGAAATTGAACTTTCTATGTTTCTAAGTTTGAAAATGGCTTTATAGGACGAAACTGCAGTAACGTTAGGTACAAATAAAAGTGGTAAAAAACAGAAAGTTTCATTTCTCTTTTCTCCACCGATTGATCAATTGATTATAAAAAATTAATTTTTGTTGAGCATTTAAAAAAAAAATATTTTCTTATAAATACAAATATTCTACTTGAAAAACATGCACTCATTTATTTGCATGCTATTTCCTGAGCTTTTCAATCAATTAAGTTCAATGAATTGAAAAAGAATAAAAAAAAATATTGTTTTTTGTCAGAATAAGCGAATCCCTCTAGATAATCGTCAGATTATGTGACAGCACGTCTAAAATATAAAAATGAACCATATAAATATATCTTAATCTGACGCGCTTGACTATTTCGAAATTGCGATTTTTTTTTTGCACATTATAATAAACGCCGCGAGTTTGCGTCAGATCGAAATCGTCAGATTATTGATTGAGAACTATTTTTGTTGCCCTTAACACCCCCTTAGAAAATCTGACACGATCGATCAAATTTTTTTCTCTTCACTTTTAACCCTTACGTACAACCGCCCACATCATGCAAACGATCAGATTAACATTCGAACATTATTAAAAATACGTAGGACTTTGATGCTATCAATATCTGACGCACTCGAGTATGTCCATACAACATTATTTTTTTACATATTTGAAAATCTATAGCCGTTTCCCCCACCGATGAAAAGGTATATATTATATAACTTTTTTTTTCTTATCATCCAAGCATGACGCTCGTGTAAATCCCTATTTTGCATCATGGGCTCCACTGCTGTAGTGTTTTCTATTGCCAAATAACAGTGTCAGTTATATAGTATCACATGGTATTCCATTTACGATTCAATTCCATTTCATAAAACTACGGAATGCCTTACCTCTTTTCTGAGTTTTTCTACCAATCGCCTTTTATCTTTCCGCAACCGATCAGCTTCCTCCGCTTGATGAGCACTTCTCATTCCTGATATTTCCAATAGAGCAAGATGGGCGTCTTTTTCACTGATTGCTGCTTCTAGAGCTTCACGTCTGTGATGAAAATGTAACTTTACTGATTTTATAAGACGAAATCATTAAATAAGTTACTTTGGAATATTGTTACTGATCTTTTAAAAAGTAATGCATCAATTCCCAGATAGCAAAATGACCATTTTGGTGTTACTGATCAACGGTATTGTTATGAGTCTTCCGACATCCTAGGACTCCCCCAAGGTGGCCATAAATATCACTAGGATAAAACAAGGTCTATTACGGGTGGAACAGATATCAAATCATGCAAGTTAAAGGACATCCAGCACCTAACATGTACCTCAGGTCATGCTGAAGATCCTTTCATTCAAAGATATGATGTTAGATGACTATTG
>WOGO01000853.1:0-12993 GCA_015342085.1 Leptinotarsa defecta | reverse complement strand
TACGAAAGTAAAAAACAAGTAATTGTTTAAGAAGACAAATTAAAAAAACAACAAATAAATGGGAACAACTGAATGAACAGTAGACGAAAAGAAAACTGATCCAAATAACCATAAGAGAGGATCATTTTACTATGGTTTCTGAAAAATATCTGGAAAATTTTGGAATATCAACATCCTGACAAAAAAGTTCAAAATGTCGAGAATGAGCTATCGAAGTAACTAAATACTACAAAACAGAATCGAGTGAAGTGGAGTAGCGTGGACTGAAAAGATTGTTTTCAATGGCTTCCACTGAGGTATTTGCATTTTTCTATCAGTGACATCATTCTTATTATTTGTTTGGTAAGAGTAATGCCATGTGAAAATAGACAGTAAGAAAGTATCTTACATCACATGATCTATGATCTATGCACTAGTGTTTGTAGAGAAACTCATCTCTTTGATATCGTGAAATGATCGCTTTGGGATAATGATATATGAATTGTAAGAATAACTATCATGTTAGCCAGCAGAAATAACTACTCAATTAACGAGTCAAATGACTGAGAATATCAACACCGAACATTCTCAATTATAGTTTCCATATCGCACAATGAGATATGGAAAAGTGGTGTAATGACTGCTATTTAGGACCTAATTATTTTTCAGTTTTTAGTACATCATCTACATCATCATTATATTTTTTTTCAAAAAAACGGGTCAATAAAAATGTTTTCTACACTTATTTTATTCTCAACTTTACAATTTCTAATTTTGTTAGACAATTTTTCTCCTTTTGTATAGTTCATGTAGTGCCTCAGTATTACAAGTGATATGTAATCTGCCATTTTGTAGCTGCAGCCACTACTAGTACAGTCCTCCTAATTCGATATTCATATTGAGATAGTTGTGAAAAATATGTATTCCGCCATTTTGTAGTTGCGGCCATCTTGAATATGCATTTTTTCCAAAGGTGCCAATATTCTACTGGTCAAGCTGTGTAATTCAATATCCATATTGAGATAGTTATGGGGAAATATATAATCTGCCATTTTTTAGCTGCAGCCATCTTCAATTTGCATATTTTTCGAAGCCCAAGCCCTATTATTTTATATTCATATTGAGGCAGTTGTAGAAAAATATGTATTCCGCCATTTTGTAGTTGCGACCATCTTGAATTTGTTTTTTCCAAAGTGTTTTTTTCCAAAGCTGTGTAAGTCAATATCCATATTGAGATAGTTGTGGAGAAATATATAATCTGCCAGTTTTTAGCTGCAGCCATCTTGAATTCGCATCTTTTTTTAAGTGTACTTCTATTCTACTGACCAAGCCTTCCAAGCCTTGTCACTTCATATTCATATTAAGGTACTACTATTCCACTAGTCAGGATGTGTAATTTGATACCCATATTGAGGTAGTTGTGGAGAATTATGTAATCTGCCATTTTGTAGCTGCAGCAGTCTTGAATTTGCATTTTTTTCAAAGTGTACTTCTGTTATCAGTGGTTAGGTCTAAATCAAAATTGTAATTAAAACTGAACTTCCGATTGTCGGAATAAATTCATTTTTGGACAATCATCTCCAACATGCTGCAAGGCTGTTTTTCAGCTTTGTCTCCTTCAGTAAATATTCACTATAAAATAGCATGCAACTTTTCTATTATTACAGATTATGATTATCACTACATACTTTGGATGTGCATATTAACTTCCTAAAAAATGTTTTATCATTCGGGGAAGTTTGTGAATCGGACACGGCCCTCATAACCGAGGAATACCGAAACACACACATATTCCGAAATGTCTATCTATCTAGATGAAAAAGGACATTTCTGTTTGAATATTTTCCGCAAATAGTCCATTTGCAGTTCTCAGGAGATTGCTTGGCATGCAAGCTGTATTGAGTTAACCCAATTCTAAACTCCAAAAATTTCGTGCAGCTCAAAATAGACAACTTTATCGAGGATAATCAGATTCATGAATAATATTTCAGATTATATGACTGCTTTTTATTCACATAAAGTTGCGCTTAGTGATTATTTTTAGATAGATGGATTACGAGTTCATTTTAATCATAACGGTTAACGGATCAACATATTTTAAACAGAAACAGATCTAATCGTCTGCAGAAAATATTGTGAGTCGAGAATGAATAGCAATGAGACTAATAGATTTCCTTGTTGAATACCTGAAAAAATGAATGATATGATAATATTCCCAATCGGGCTCGTCTGGTAAGTTTCGTTGATCCAGGAGGTAATAGAGTATCCAGTATTTTTGGAACTGCTACGATTGGGACCAAGGTCTCCTTAATACCATACATGAGCACACTTTTCTCACTTTCAACACTTGACATGTTCGAAAGAAAAACTTCAACGATGTTATCGATGACATCAGTAGATCAAACGTATTTCGTGACATTGAAATCGTAATTTATGAATGAATGATGTGATTTTTTCTTATAATATTATCCGGATTGGTATTGAAGAGCCCTAAGGCAAGTGTCTTTCGGCGAAACATCGATGTCCACCAGTGAGGATGACAGTGTTCCATGTAAGTGAAATTTTTAACTTTCATTTAGTTCATTGTGTAGATATCAGATATCTGATATAATTCCATAACGAATGTTCAGAATACAAACTGAGTAGAGAAAAGGGTTTTTTGTATAATTCAGTGTTCATATGAAAGTATTTGTTTCGAAAGAATTTTTCTTTCGTGTAATTCAATGGTTATATGGAAGTAGCTGTTTCAGGAGGGCTTTTTCTTTCAATTTGTGTCTCTAAGTTACTTTTTTGCATTTTCTTCACATCTATGTTCATAGATACTTCTTTTGAAATTGATTGTTTCCTTCCTTTCTTTGGAAGATTCCCATATTTTTTGTATCAAGATGGAGTAGGAGAAAGCCAAAAGGAGGAGAAAGCCAAAAACTTTCTTTTCCCCATAATTAGTCACTCCTAAAATTATAATCCTCTCAATGTAAATATAAATGACGATTCATAAACTTATCAGTCTAATTTCAGACAAAAAAAGGAAATGGCCGGCTTTGTCATTTTCCATTTCACTCGAAATCGAGCAATATCAAGGTCGTGAGGCAATAAATACATTTGTGAGATTTCGAATCGATATCCCACTTCGTTCCAGAGAAAATTGAAAACTGATACATACACGGACGGATCGACAAACATTCTCACCTTCACTATCATCATTATAAACTACTATAGTCAGCTTTCATCCCAAAGTTTGTTTTGGTCATATAGCTTCTCTTTATATTTCAGTTCTTCGAAAATCATATTCTCAAACACACGGTTCATCAGCAGGATATTTCCGGAACGTTACTCTCCACTTTTACCTTCATACGAATTGAATTGTCTCTTACGTTATGTCCGAGAAAACTGTCCGTGAAATAGCTTCAGAAAGAAATTTTCATCATATTTCTTTTCGAGACATGCATCTTCAGTTTCAGCACCAGAACTCCACATAACACCATATAAAGTCAGAACCAATCATAAAAATATGAACACGTATGAGAAAATCATACAGAGGAATTTTGCCATCTGAATCTGTTATAGAATGGCCTGTAGTAATCGTTATACGCAATACATAACTTTGATCCTAATCGGACTCTTTTCTTTATTAATTTTTTAGGCAGTATTTTTCTCCAATATGTGTATTGTTTAGCTACAAGAGCATCAATGTGCTGTTCACATCAGAGCTTTGAAATATATTGTAATAATAAAAATTTACCTATGGTGCGTTAGTAGAGAGCTGTAGTTGTATTTGCTCACACCATCAAAATAAAGCAAAGTTTTTGCCGCCACGTATATACAGTGCTTTCCATTTAAAACGAGCCACTCTGAATAACTTTTGCAACAACGATTTTCAGGATAAATAAGAAAACACGTCAACAATACTATACAGGAGGACACATTTTGACATATTCACATTTGATGTTACTTCCCCTATCGCATCCCCAGAGCGTGTTACCAATTTTTTTGAATAGATCTCTCATTATCAGATGCATTATTCGCATTATCAGATGCTCCATGATGATCAGATTTCAACAAAGTAAAAATGATTTGGTCTGAAGATACGTGAGCTACAAATGAGCCACCCTGAATAACTTTTGAAACAATGATTTGCAGGTAAAATATAAAAACAGGTCAACAATTATACAGGAGGACAATTTTTAAAATATTCGTTCTAGAGACAAATATGGAAGCAATAAATCAGAAAAAGAGAGAAGAAAAAACATTTTTATAGTAAATGTTCGAAAAACGTTTTTACCAACTTCCGTTCAATGGTACAAACGAGCTTCCATTGCCGCCCTCACATGGTTGAAAATTTCGAGACATGCAATGCCTCATTATATTCTCTCTCAAATCTTCTAATGTTATTGTTTCTATCTCATACACTTCAGACTTCAAATGACCCCATAGAATGAAATCTGAGGCGAGAAATCCGGATACCTTGGTGGCCATTCTGTAGGGCCTCTTCTGTTAATCCAGCGACCAGGAAAATGATCATACAAAAATTATCGCACTGGAGCTGCATAATCAGGAGGTGCAACTTCCTGCTAAAAAACTTTTTCGTTTCCCAATAAATTCATATCCTCATCAATTACCCTATTGATGCACGATATTATTAGATTCTCCAACATATCTAAATATTTATCGCTAGTCAAATTGTCATCGATAAAATAGGACATATGTTGTGGTTACCTAACAGTCCTGCTCAAACATTCAGGTTTTGAGGTGTTGGGTATAAACTTGACTGTATAAATTCCTATCACTCCAATATTGACCATTTTGCCGATCCACCTCTTCATTCAAACTGAACGTACATTCATCCGAAAAAAAATGTTATACAAGATATTCTCATGCCAGTTGAACCATTCATTGTGATTTTCATAAAACTCGATATGTCTATAATCATCTTCGTTCAATTCATGAACTAGTCTAATCTTATATGGATGAAATTTGTACTTATGAAAGATCCTGAAAATATTTGTACGATGGATTCTTGATTCTCGAGATAACTAAGTAAGAGATAGTGAATTTTCCATTAGTCGAACGTGCCCTAAAACTGTAGTACAAATAGCTTCATTGTTGACAACTCCTGAACGATTATGCTTTTTATTGTTAACAGATCTAGTTTCCATAAATTTATTCAATAATTCCGAAATGTGTCATACATTTATTCCTGGATGATTATCATTGAACATATGGGTAGCAGTTCTAGCACCATTTCCATGCTGGTAGTACAAACTCACTATTTCAATCCATTCTCAAAGCGTATAAACCATTACTTTCCAAGAATTCGCAAAAACAGAAACACCAATTGTAACTTCACCTGATAGATAATCGTTATTGTAGAAAGAGACAAATACAAAATGAAGAGAATATCAAATTCAAACTCAACTAGGCAAAATTAGACTTTTTTGAAGTATACTTCACGAAAACACCTATGAAACCTAGGTAACAGATTGTACAGAAGTTCAATCAGGGTGGCTCGTTTTCAGTTCAAATAATTTGTAGCTCTCGAACCATAAGCTTCAGACCATATATTTTGAACTTCGTTGAAATCTCTTCATCATGGAGCATCTGATGATGCGAAACAATATAGGGTGATCCAATTAAAAAAATTGGTGACATGCTCTCGGGTGCGATATGGGAAATAACATCAAATGTGAATATGTCAAAATGTATACTATTGTATACTGTATACTATTGTTGAAAAGTTTTTTCATTTTTCCTGATAAGTATTTTTCCAAAAGTTATTCGGGGTGGCTCGTTTTAAATGGAGTGCACTGTATATTTTTCTGTCTGTCGACCTGTCAGAACTCGATTAATTTAAAACCTACCAAACGGATTTGAAACGGTTTCTGACAATGAACGAAGTCCTTCAAGAAGCAAGTTTATGTGTGAAACTCGTCATTGATTTGAAATAAGAAATATGATGACAACACCCTTGTGAAGCCAAGTTGAAAAAAGTAAATTATCATCCATATCATGTTTCCTCTAAATTGGTGGAAGTATTGAAGTATTCGAAATCTTTTTGAAACCCCATGTGAAGGTAGTGAAAAATAAACACAGAAGTATTGTTACTTAATAAAATTGAGTAGTTGCTAAACAGGTGGTTGTATCAGCTACGAAATATGTAATAATTCATACAACAGTTTCATAACTATACTTAGAACATTTGAAAAAGTGCAGTGGTTCATATATTATCTGAAAATTTGGACATGACAAAGCTGTGTGCAACATGAATGCCGTGTTTGCTCACACTCGAGCAAAAACAGTGTCGTGAAGTTAGGTCATTCGAATCAGTGCAAATTTGCCAACGTAACCCAAGTCGATTCATTTCATCAGCATGGAAATTGGGTGCACGAGATTCGATACAGTCAACGAAGGTCTTTTGCTTGGTCTTGATTGGCGAAGTTTCTACTGCTGAGTTATCGAAGATGGTGAAAAGATGGTGGTCGATTGACGAAGGGTATGGGGAGTTTGGTGGATAAGGCAGAACTTCGGCGCTCAATTCGTTTAATTTTTGGACAGTGATTTTTGAAAGGTGGGGACGAGCGTTGTCGTACGGTAGAGTCGGACCTCTTCTGTTGTTCAATGCTAGCTGCTGCTGACGCAATTCCTCACAATAGAAATCTGCTGTGATGGTTTGGCCCGGTTGCAGAAAGTTATAGTAGCCACCATTCAGTAACCATTGTCTTTTTTTGGTGGATTTTTGCCTTTGGTATTTGGCTGGGTGGCTCATCGGTGTCCAACCATTGTCCTGAACATCTCTTATCTCCAGTGTCCTCAAATTATCGTCCTGGATTACTGTAGGTCGACCGCTTCGGGGCTCATCTTCGAGGCTAAAATCTCCGGAACGAAATTTCGCAGACAAATGTCGAATAGTGCGTTTCTTAATACTATCATTGCCAAATTCCTAGTTAGTTTTTCGGGTTGTTATGGCAATGCTTTGGTCCAATTTGAATTCGTAGAGAAAAATAGGACGAAAATTGCTTGACATCATATAGTAAATAAGCTGAAATGAGTCAAGAAATTGAAATTTGGAAAAAAGTATTAGCATCATTGTATAGAATTCTATTTCGATCAATATATACCATGCCACAGAACAATTAATATTTATTGGAGCTACAAAAGCATATGACATTAAAACGGACAAAACTTTCGAATCAACCCAATATATCCTCAAATTTTTTTCATTTCTTATTTTTTGAGTCAGTTCTTGCTCCTCAACTGTGAAGTTTTGTCATTTGGTACTATCTTCCCTCTTCCATTTTTTTAATTTCTTTTGTTGCTATTCTACGATATTCATTGTCTAGGTAAATTTTGAAGTAATGAAGGCATGTTTGTTTCATCTAGCTCTTTCTCTCATACTCTTTACTTTTCTCTCGTCTCATTCATATTCATAAATCTACCTCCTAGTGATTGCTACTGGATATTTTCTCATCAATAAATCATCATATCAGTATTGAACATTATATAGGCACTTTTCGAGCCACGCTACCTGAAGAGTTGACTTTTCATACTCAAATTCTTGATATTTCGGGTTATATAATTGGAATTTTCATGGGGATCTGATTTTTCAAAAATGTCATGCAGCCCATGTAAGTCGCTAATGATGTAGCTGAATTATTTTTAAAATTGGTTGAGTAGTTGTTGAGTTTATTCATATCAAAAAAACAAATAAATCCTCATTTCGTTGTAATATTTGTTCAGATTAGATAAAAAATCCACAAACCTTGATGAATTTGAATGTTCTATATCTGAATCCAAACAATTTAATGATTGTTGAGATTTTCCTTCGTGAAACATTATTTATATATAAAAAACGTAATGGAAATTGAGCTAGTTCCAAGCTACTTCCATAAATTAGTACACACAAAGCTAACATACCAGTTAATTTTGGAAGTTCCTGTACTGATCCACTACCATATTTAATCGTTGTTAACACCATTAATATGATTATTAACATACCCGTCTAACGCCTCTAAGTGGAAATTTAATGACTGTAATGGAAATTCAGTTGAGGGTGTTGGTGCTTATGTAATCTTCACTTCGAGATAGAAATTGTAGGTGGTCTGTGATTTCAGCTGAACAAATTTTTATTTTATTTCGCAACGATGAAACACAAATCATTTCTTTGGTCGATGATATCTGTTACACGGTTGTCTGAAAAGATTATTCAAAAATATATTTCATTCAAGCAATCAAGTCAATTCATTCGATTGGTTGAACATTGAAGAAGGGGTTTCTTACCCTGAAAATGCCAGAATAATTATTGTCTGAAAAGATTCATTCAAACTATTAATTCTTCATTCTTGAAAAATTCCATTCATGTCAAACAAAATAACACATCAACTACGACAAATGTGAGAATATGTCCAGTGGTAACCAAGACATTCTCCAACAAATAAGTATTTAGTTGAAGGGGATTGAAAAAACATTGTTTTTGTTAAGGCGATATAAATATATATTCCTTTAAATTATACCGTCAACAGACATACTGCATCCATAACATAACATTATTCCTGTTGGGAGTTTAAAGGGCATGGTAGAGGGGTTAGTCGTGATATTCTTCAGTTTACCTCAAGAACGCGTTGAATAAGAAGCTATATAACATTGAAGCTAGTTGTTTGGGAACCGTGAACTGTTTGAAACTGTCAGTATTGAATATAAATAAAAAAAACAATTGCTATGAAGGTTTATAATCCCATAAGAATACAATATCCGCCCGAAATAAAAAGTAAGATGAAAGTTATACAAAAATGCGCGATTATAACTGGTGTCAATAGATCGAAATTTTTTTCAATTCTTAAGGAACTCAAGGAAAACAGCAGCTGTTTGGAGCCGAAAGTATCCACTGATAGAAAGTGTTTGGTAATCGACGAAGAACTCATGAATTGTATCAGAAGAGCAGTACACTCTTTTTACATGAAAAGCGAAATACCTACATCAAATAAAGCTTTCTCAGTTATTCGTTATATTTGGAAAACAATATAGAAAAAAAGAATGTCAATAGAAAAATCAGGGATTGTAGAATGGAGAAGCATTCAAGAGTAATGAAGAAAGCCACACCACTGGGTGAATCTATTTTTAACATGGATGAAACATAGGTCAATGAAGGTCATACCATATCGAAAGTTTGGCAAGACCAGAATATCAAAACCCTGAAGTTTGTCTTTTAGACCAGTCACACTTTTCTATTTCTTGAAAATGGCTTCAAAGTCGAAGCTGAAACGTGAACACTGCAAAACGTTTCAACCAGAAATTCAGATGTTCGAATTTCTAACCGCGAAAACTTAGTTTGTTTGTATACCTATCTGGTGACTGTATCCATCTCCATTACCGAACCTACGATCAATTTGATATTATCAGCATCAATGATAATAATATCAAATTGATTTACATCAAAACACGAATGATAACTACGAATTATAATGTTTTGAATGAAGTAGGTTGGATAAAGAAAATGGATAGTCTTTAAAACGTTACCAGATGATACATATCTATTTTTATAAGCAAAATTTTATAAATTCAACTTACTGACAAATCAGATTTTTTTCAAAAAGCTGATTATTAAAAATTCAGTAATTTTTTGTCTTCTACATCTGGATTTATTTTTATTTTCAATATTCATCATTTCAAGTAACACCAATATCATATTAAGTCTCTGAGCGAATTCGGGTACAGCAGCTTAAAATAATGACTTTGAATAAAATTCACTCAGTTCATAACTGTAAAGAATTAGACGGCGTTTTTGATGAGAGCTCACAGGATAGCATTACCGCCTTGACTTTTCATAGATGGCACCATTGTGTTTCATCCAATTCAGATGATTTTTTTTCTTGAATCACTTCATTCATGGTAATGACTTTATGTGAATTTGTTCAGTAGTTTTTGAGTTCATTGCATTTATACAGGCGCGGTTGGGCTTCAGTATCAGTATTTCAGTTGACTTTACTATAAGGTTTTGGAAGAAGATAATAACCAACAGATGATGAAGAGGTTATTATCAAAATGTGTACGATGATTTTGAATACTTGTAATGGAATGTTCATTCAATTGATTACGAAAAGCATTTTCGAAAAAAGCAAAAATTAAATGGGTTCAATTTGTAATCCTATCGTAATATTCGGGAAAATGTTATAGTGTGATTGTTGTAGTTGTTGTGATTGAAGATGCTACTCTATTCAGCGACTGCAAAACCTTCGTTTTGAATAATTATGAATCCAGGTACATATCATCTGTGTACCACTTGATTAACCGTTTCAATAACTACAAAAAACCCACTTCCACCTCCCCCTTGAAGATGATCACTTGATGATTAAAACAAGTGTCGAAGTGTTAAAAATAACGATTTCGTGTTGGGAAAGAATCCAGTAATATTCTTGACACAAAACCCAATTGAATTTCTACAAAAATACACATTTAGTATGAAATAATTATTTTTCATTGACCCTTCAGTCATGATATCTCAAATTTGCATACGACGATACAAGCTGCCTTCAATTAGTTGTTGCACTTGGAGTTTATACTATTCGTCGGGTACCTGTACAACTCACACCCGTCACACTGACGAATATGCTAGAACAGACGTACTATCCATTGCAATTTGTTTTACTACTGCTACTCTCATAGCTTCACTAGCGAGCCGTCCCGGCATTCAGAAATGGTCCTCATCGCTGAAATGATTTTTAATAAAAATTAAGAGTCATTTGCTAACTGCTCTAGAGCCAATTCAGCGGTCACACGTCGTTGTCGATGGACGTCCACCTTCAGTTGCTGGGTCAGTTGAATTCTGTACGGGTGCACACTCAAGTTGTGGTCTGCGAAAGGCCGAGTTTTCATGAGCCATGCGAAATCGACTGCCTCGGATATTTTGCACATTCTCACAGACAGCAACGATGCCTTCGGCAGATCATGCATTTAGTAGATCTACCTACTGAACCAGTGGGCTCAAATTCATTTACCGCATTGCGGATAGTCCTTTCGGTAGAACGATTAGACCGTAAAATGGGCAAGTGCGCGGTATTTGTCCGAACAAAACACACATGTTGGTGAAACAATTTCATTAATTGCACATATTGAATGACAAATAATTTTACAGATGTAGCTTCAAGAAGATGGTCATTATCAATTGGAAGACCCTATGTAATAAGTTACCATTAGAAATGAGAAATTGTGAAAATTTCGTAAAATTCAGGAGAATGTACGGAATGACAATAATTCTTGAGTAATAGTTTGATATCTTCATTCAACTATTCATTCTACTTTGTTTTCAATTACATCGACCTGTTTACTCTATATACTATATTATATCGTTATTCAGTCCCAAAGATTATATTTGTTATGTTGATTTGAATTTTGAAAAATTAAGTAATGAAAAATGAGATATAACACTTTCTATGTTTCATGATGATCTCCTACCACGTTGAAAAGGCTACATCCATCAATGCATTGAAAGAAACCCAGTAATATCCATTATTAATAATATAACTATTAGAATTATCATCATTATTATTATTATCATTTTTACTGTAGTACACGCTGGTACATTCGGGAAAGCGCGCCAGCATTATCAACCAACGACCACTCCCCACACCTTGGGGTATAAGTGGTCATTGGGTCCGAGAAACATGTGCCATGAGCAAGCGCAGTGAGCCAAGAATGATAGCCTTCTTCATCTGTCCGGCTAAGATTCCTGCCTTACTGCGGCAATCCAGCATGATTTTAAGATTCGAGAGTACAGAGGACAGCATTCCACCAAGGACTTCAATAATCAGAACAATCATCTCAACAGAGTGATCTAGACAGAGTCTGCGGAGTTTGAAGAGAAAATCTCGAAAATTCAACTGTTTTTCCTCCTCTTTTCGGACGATATTCGTCTCGCCAGGAGCTGAAAACTCCACGACAAATATTGTCTTGCTCTGGTGGTCGAGATGGACGAAACTTTTCAATTTATTTCGCACTCGTTCCCCACAACAGATTCAGTATCCCCCATAGCGTAGGCCAACACCGGTGTCCCGTCAATACCGTAAAAGTGTCTTAGATGGTGATATAGAACTCTTAGAGCCGCGTTTTGTCGATGGATATAGGCCGAAACAGCATATGCTGGCCATAGGCATCTAAACAAATGAAAGATTTTAACACTGATTGAACAGAAAAATAATGTATAAATACACTGACCCGTTATTGAATGAAAATTACTTTTCACCTATAATAATAATACAATTTCTACACTTTGAATTTTATCAAAGAAGCATTTCACTACACGGTGGTTCCATCAGTTGAGTCTTGAATAAAATACGAAGTGTGAAAATTGTAGAACGGTTTATCTTTTGCCTCAAAATAGGTCTCAGTTTCAGATATAACCTCTTCATTTGAGCGAAATTCCTTACATTTTTTTTACGTATTCGAACAGCCAGTAGTCGCTGGGAGCCAAATCTGGCGAATAGGGTATATACGGGTGCAATTCTAAGCCCATTTCATGCATTGTCTTAAAGAAACAACACTTTCTTTCTCTTTAAATGGGTTCATTTTTAGAACGGTATTTTTCACATCATGAAGCAGTGTGAAATTAAAACACGAAATTGTTTTTGATATGTTGTTTTAACAATAACAAAAGTAGTGTCACTCTCAACACAATAAGTCATAATAAGTCAACAAAGTTGAATATCATGAAAAAAAAAAGAAAATAAAAATAAAAATGGAGAGATTCCAAGTCACGTTAGTTCACGACGTTTCGATTGCTAGTATTTACAGTCGTCTTCGGGTGATGACTGGAGTGATTTCTCCGAGAGATGACTATTTATAGGTCGTTCGGGTACCTTCACTTATCCCCAATTTCCATTTTCCGCTTCACTGGTTCCGTGGGAGATGACCGTTTTGGCGGGAGTTGACCATTTTTCGCTTGATGATGGGTTTCCATATGTTGCGTATTTCTACGCTGGCTTGGCTGAATACGTTGTTGGACAACATGTATGCGGCTTCCTTGAA
>WOGO01000852.1:0-20510 GCA_015342085.1 Leptinotarsa defecta | reverse complement strand
GGCATGTCCTATGCGAGTGTCCGGAGTTATCGTCAATAAGAGAGTGTGTGTTCGGCGAGTCTTGGCCTACACCTGCCGATATAAAGGAGATGTCTCCTAGTGACTAAGTGTGGACTAAGTGCTGTGGGCCTACACTCACCTTCCCTACTCTACAGATACAGATAATACATTTCAATTATTTGGGAAATAGAGAGTAGACCAAAAAAAGTTCAGGAATGTTTTAGATAATTTTATATTAAATATTACAAAATAAATTTGTATACGAAAATATTTCGAAATGGATTTTTTTTTTGGGGCTTTGTTTACGAGATGGAACTGTTACTAGTTGGAGATGATCTACTTTATTGACAGCTTGGTCATCTGTGCTTGGTCCTCTGTGAGGTATCTTGCATCTGTCGGATATAATTCAATGTCCATCGTAATATTAGCCAGGGAAGTAGTTGTGTTCCGGCAGGCATTTATCACAATCTACTATGTCGGTTGGGAGAGCTGAATGTTTCGAAATTCAATTTTGAAATATTACTGTAACTCCCATGAGCTTACTGATCTTTTTGAGCTTAGTAGATTTCCCAGTTTACCTCCCTTACTTATTTCATGCTGAAGTTTATAGTATACTGAAGTTTCAGTTCATATTTAAAAATAGTTACTTTCGGAGTAACTTCATTGGTTTCGAGAGGCGAGAGGTGTTACAATTTTCCCAAGTAGGTTTCAATGAGCCTTTTGAAGTATTGAATTTCAAATATTCGTTTCAGTTCTGGCAACTACTGACCTAATACTATCCATAATTTTCTTCTTTAATGGTCTGAGCAAATGTGTTACGTTCTTCACTGTCTGGTATTCGTATGGATTAATTATTGGCCTCCCCGTTTCTGCAGCAATCAACTCACTAAATGTCATGGCAACTGTGGCTGTTACTGTTGGTAAGTTAGTGAAACATTTAAATATATATAAATGGTATTTTTTGAAAGATTCTTGATTTGGAGAATATTTCAACTATGATATGGAAATAAGAAATTTTCCGAAAAGGTAATACCGTCGATACCAATATAGCTTTTATTCAGAGCTTTCTAAGTAATAACTCTTGTATGAAATTCAGTCTACTGATCATGAATCTGGATGAAAACTTGCCGCTCGGGTCTACTTTCGGATACACGGCCACTCAAAAGTCGAAACAGATGAAATAAAACTGTTTTCACGATCACATGCTGCGATTCAAATGTGCAACTGAAACAAACATTACATTCTATCGAAAACACTTTTCCTACATCAGAATAAAAATGCATTCTCTCAACAGGCGTTGCGCAAACTAAGTTAGCATCATCAGGAGAGGATTAAGACTAATACTTATACTCGACACGTGTTTCGATCACCAAGTGATCATTTTGAAGATTTAACCTTCCTCTTAAAGATGATCGTATGGTGATCGAAAAACATGTCAAGGTGTTAAAATAACGGTTTGGTATTGGGATAAAACTCCAGTAATATTCATTACTTTCCAAACAGTGCTTAACAAAAACTATGATAATGTTTTTATACGTATCTAGACGAATCACTACTTTACATAATGAGGGTCAGGATACGAAAACATGTAGGTATATGAGGCATGGGACCTTCGTCACCGTTCACAGAACTCATTTGACATCTTCGATTTATAAACTTAAGAAGACATTTAAAATTATGTTGTTATGTACCGGTCTCAACAGTTTCAAGGATTTCTCACTTGTTCTGTGGACGTTTTCTATGACACGTTGAGCAAAACTGGACTTTTCTGGCCGAATATGTGAAACATGTTCTTTGTTGCGAGCTATTATATTTCGCTTAGTTTGACAGATATACTTTCTATCGCAATCTTTATAGCAATCTTTCGTAAATCCCTGACTTTCCCTTTTCTGTCTTTTCTTCTTTTGGGTTGCCCAACATTTGTTGAATTGTACGAGCAGTTTTGAAAAACACTTTTATATTCAATTTTTCAAAAATTTGAACCAATCCGTTGGTGTATTCTGTTTCGTATGGAAGAACTATAAATTTCTCTTCCTGATTAACTTTTCCACTATAGTTGAAGGATACCCGATACTTTCATTTCATCAGTTCGGACTTCCATTGTCTAACATAATATAAATTGATTTGATAACCCTGAAAAAAATCAAAAAAGATTAACCGAAAATAACAATTTTATTAAACAACAAAAAATTGAAATTACGAAGAAATAAAATACAACAACAAACAAACAAATAAAAATTGAAATAATAATAAAAGCTGACAAAATTAAAAATATTATTAACAAAAAATGAAAAAATGAAAATTAAAAGATTTCAAATCAAGTTATGTCACAACGTTTCAATTGTTAGTATCCACAATCGTATTCGGGTGATAACTGGCTCAGTTGTCACCCGAAACTGCAGTAACGTTAGTTACAAATAAAAGTGGTAAAAAACATAGAAAGTTTCATTTCGCTTTTCTTCATTAAGTAATCAATTGATTATAAAATAATAAAATTTTTTTGAGCATTAAAAAAAAATTTTTCTTATAAATACAAGTATTCTACCTAGAAAACATACATTCATATATTTGCATGCTATTTCGTGAGCTTTTCAATTAATTGAGTTCAATGAAGTGAAAATTTTTATTAAAAAATTTTGATTTTGTCAGATTTAACGAATCCCTCTAGATAATCGTCAGATAATGAGACAGCACGTCTAAAACATATAGATGAACCATATATATCTCAATCTGACGCGCTTGAGTATTTCAAAATGGCGATTTTTTTTTACACATTATAATAATGGCCGCGAGTTTGCGTCAGATCGAAATCGTCATATTTTCGAATGAGAGCTTTTTTTTGTTGCACTTAACACCCCCTTAGAAAATCTGACGCGCTTGATTTAATTTTTTTTCTATTCACTTTTAATCCTTACGTACAACCACCAACATCATGCAAACGATCAGATTAACATATGAACATTATTAAAAATATGTAGGACATTGATGCTATCAATATCTGACGCGCTCGTCAGATATTGACGAGCGCGTCAATATTTCAAAATCTATAGCCGCTTCACCCACCGATGAAAAGGTTTATATTATATAACAGTTTTTTCTTCTTTTCATCTAAGCTCTGCAACCTAATATATCTCAATGACGCTCGAGTAAATCCCCATTTTGCATCGTGGACTCCCCTGCTAATAGCTGTACTCCCATGTTGCTCGTAGCAGTTAGCGAACTGGAAGCAATTTTGTTCCATCAAAGTTTCTGTGAGCTGGATATACCCACTTCTCGAATACTTGACCATCTATTTCATTTGTTTCTGAAAGATCCTTCACATATTTTCTTGTTTTTGATATTGAAACACTTGAAAATAACGAAGATACGTCAAAAGTTACTAAAATCTCACCATCTCGCAACCTTCTTGGGTTGCGGAATCGATAGAGTGTTGAACTGTTTTGTTAGCCATTTGGGTATCTCAATCGTAGGGGAACCCATAGCTGAAAAAATTGGTCGTATGAACTTGCCTGGTTTGTGAATTTACGCAAACCGAATATATAGGTTGTTCTGGTGAGGAAGCAGTGTTGTAAATAGATTAATTTCACGCCAGAGTCTCCAAATTCTACTTTTATTCTACCACAAACATTACAGCTTTAATACATTTACAATAGATGGATATATTTCAAGTCATGTCAATAAATTAATAGATGTAGCCGTTACTATGTGGTAGGAGATCATAATGAAAAGAGAAATGAAAATTTCTATGTTTTTTACCACTTTTAATTGTAACTAACGTTACTGCAGTTTCGTCCTATATGGACATTCTCAAACTAATACAGTAAACTAAAACATATTGTATTAGTTTGAGAATGTCCATATAGGAGGAAACTGCAGTAACGTCAGTTACAAAAAGTGGTAAAAAACATAGAAATTTTCATTTCTCTTTTCATTATGATCTCCTACCACGTAGTAACGGCTACATACATCAATTTATTTTTCTGATTAATTCTTTTGCGTTTTACGAAATGTTCAATGACATCTCCTTCTCTAATATCAGTATAATTCGTAGTACGAGCAAGTTTAGCCAGCTTACAAAACCTTTTTGAAATCCCGTTTTGTGAAGCCCCACGCATTTCACTTCTCAAGCAAGTGTAAATATTTAAAATAAGTATTTGGGTTTAAGGACGCAAGTCTTATTTTTAAAATTCCGACGCCGGAGAAATATATTCAGCTGTGGCTTCATCACTATCCATTTCATTATCAAAAACATCACGGAAAGCTCTCCACAACGCCATATTGATTAAATAACAACAACAAAAAATACACTAATTGGAAAAACACGACACTAATTAATGCAAGCCAGCGCAGAAAAAACTAATTTTATAAATTCTAATCCAAGCCACATCACTGATAATTTCTCAGGAATTCCAAACAGATACGTTCACGGTGGACCCGACATTTTTTGACGCTTCCGCGTACATGTAATATTACTTGTTCGACTAGATACGACTGGCATATTCTGAGTGATGAACAAGGCCGCGAAGCTGACGCTTTTGCAATAAGCAGCGGACTTACTCAGATTATAAATGAACCAACCAGTATTTCTTACCGTGATGGAAAATATGCTAGTCTTATCTATTTATACCTTGCAACCAATCCAGAAATTCACACAGTCATTGTAAAGTCTCCATTGGGATCTTCTGGCCACAAACCCATTTCAGTGTTGAGCGAATTACATCTAAATGTTGGGGAACAATCTAAGCCGCGACAAGTTTGACATTACAGATGAACTGATTGGGATGATCTTCAAGACCATTTCCGAAATTTCTCCTGGCTAGATGTTTGTTTCAGCTCTAAAGATCCATCAACTTGTGCTTCTGAAGTCACGGAAGTTATTCTATCATCCATGGATGCATATATTCCTTTTTCAATAAAACGACTATTTAATATCTAACCTTGGTTCAACAGCTTGCGAACAAGCTGTCGCCTTCAAAAATCTCGTCTACCGGCGGTGGTGCCAGAATCCCAGTGCCAAAAATCGAGCTAGGTTTGTTAATTCTCGCAACAGCTGCAAACTTAGGATGAATGAAAGTAAAGAACTTCACAATCAGAGAATTAGGGACTACTATGACATCCAATATTTTCCTTTCTAATCTTCATACCAATCGCAAATAAGTATCATTGAATTCAATCATTCTTTTTCGGAAAGTGTTTATTATAATAGATACGAGAATGTAACTTTACCATCTTGTCCTATTTATATCTATCATATTAATTATCAAAACTTTGCGATTGTAATTTTATGACTCACTTGAGGTGAATGAACGCCTTGGAATGAACCACACGATTGGTTCAGAAGACTTCAAATCTTCTTACCATTCAGGTGATCAATGTTTGTTTGGCGAAACCTCAAGCAATTTACATGTAAGGTTCTGGTCCGATGTAGCTACCTCCTTTGCAAGGGAGTCAGCAGCCCCATTCCCTTCTAGGCGAGTGTGGCCAGGAATCCAGATCAGAGACAATTTGTTAAGTATTTCTATTGAGAAAAACCGTTTTTGGCAATTTGCTACCAACATATACGTTGCTCGGTAGGAGCCAAGAGCTTTCAATGCCACTTGATTGCCCAGGAAAATGTTTATTGACTTGTGTGTGAGATTGGATTCTTTCCGCACACAATTCAATAGCATACATTTCCGCTTGAAATACAGTCGCATAGGACCCTAGGCAGGTTGACATCTTTGTCCTGGGTCTGCAACTGAAAACACCTGCACTAGAGCCCGAAGGTGTTTTTGATCCATCTGTGAACCAACAACTATCTGCTCTTGAAACTTCGTTCATAATTAACAGTTGGAGGCATGATGTCAGAGGTCATTCCCAGAATGCTGTGACTTCCAATGTCAGACAGCAGTCTGGAGTACTCTGCATTAGATTACTTTGTGCAATTGGCGATGTGAACAAGTCTATATGCAGTCCATCTAGGCTATCTCTCCAGAAAAATGAGGAGAGTAGGTAGATCTGGAAGGGTCTCCATGGCCGCTGATAGAGTGGTACTGATGGCACTACAGATCGCTAGACAAGCCTGTCTCTGTGAGCCAAAAAGCTTCGCCTGAGCCGTTTTCCGTAAAGCTTCCGGCCACCAAGCAATTGCCCCATAAGTGATCATTGGTCTGACAATTATCACATGTATCCAATGGGTTTGTTTGGGACCTAAACCCCAAGTTTTAGCACACATCCTTCGACAGGGGACATAGGGACAGTCTGGATTTATGTAAAACTTTTCCCAAATGAGCATTTCAGGTGAGTTTGTTATCAAGGACAATGCCAAGATATTTTACCTCCGTTCCCAATGGAATGACCTTGCCGTTGAAGGAAAGTGACGTTAGATCGTCCAACTTTATCCTCCTGGTAAAGGGGATTATCACAGTTTTGCTGGGGTTGACAGACATCTGCTCCCTCTGGCACCAACTGTGAACCACATTCATCGTACTTTGGAGGATATTACACTCTTCCCTTCCCGACGTGGACCATGCCAAAATGACAAGTTCATCTACATAAGCTTGCATATCTACTTCTCTTCTAACGAATGCATTAAGCTGACTATCCACCAGGAGCGACCACAGAAGGGGAGATAGTACCCCACCTTGAGGGCAGCCCCTGGTGACCATGTACCTAATATCTTCGTCTTGAAGAGTCGTAGTTGCAGTTCTGTTAACCAGCATGGCATATATCCATCTAGTTATGGTCGATTCTTTGCCTTTTCCAGCCAGGGCTGATCTAATAGATTTAGGTAGTGCATTGTGAAATTATCCTTCAATATTGAGAAATACAGCAACCGCAACCTGCTTGTTGTCAGGGAATTGGGAAATTTTCTCTACAAGGTTGTTTAATGCTAAATGTGTCTTTTAGTTTACTTCCGATTATGGCCACCTGGATGCAATACTAAAAATAAATTTACCTTCAAAAATCAAATCAAATTTGGAGAATACGGTAGCTGAAATAAGATTACGGTGTTGTTTACGAACAAGCAATGACGAGTCAGAAGGTGCATTAATGTGATGCAAAAACCATTAATTGTTTTTTACAATACCGGACGTTTTCTTCATACTGCTTCTTATAAGCGGCGGATAATTTCAAGATGATAATCCCTATTGGCTGTACGATCATTTGGCAAGAACTCTTGATGCCCTACGCCACGGTAAGCAAAACCTTGACATTAGACCGAACTTGACATGCTTTTTTTGAACTTAGCTCTCCTGGGATCTTCCATTAGGACGAATGTTCTTTGGTTATGATCCTTTTGAACTAATCCGGATCGCAACTTCTCTAGTATTGATTCGACGATTTTCCATAATAATTTTCTTCTCTTTCTCAACATTTTCATCGGTTGTTGATGTACTGGAGCGTCCAGAGCGAGCGTCGTCATTCGCATCCCCTTGACCTTCTGTGAAAAGCTTGTACCATTGTAAACGCTTTTCTGACTCAGAGTACAATCACCGTATGCCACTGTCAACATGTTCCTTTTTTTTTACTCAAAATATGATGTAAATTATTCGAATATTTTTTTCGATAGCAGAATATTGCCAAACACATAAAACACTCCTAACTTCTATGCCTCTCATCAACAAACTAAACATGCTAAACAGCTGAAATTGTGAACATATGTTTGAAACGAGTGTACCAACATAATAAAATCGTTAATCGAATGTATGTGGCTCGCGAAATTTGAACATTTACCTTTTTTTTACGGTTCACGATTTCCTTTCTATGTTAGGTTCTTGCCAGATTTTTAATTCATTTACATTGAACAATAAACCTTCATTATTCCATTCAGATTGGATTTTTTGTTGAATGTGGTCCAGTTGAATATATTTCCCAGAGTATTTCAATAAATATAGATACATGGTGCTCAAAAGATGAGAAAAGTACTCAGTTCGTTTCCAATTATCTCTTCCAAATATTATAAACTGTACTAATTGAGAATTGAGAATGAGAATGGGGATTATTTTTGTATGAGGTTGTCTATTCCGAAAATGTTCATTTTTTTACTTGTATTTATATCTTAAGGGTATCTTCAATCCACATAAATGATATGATGGTGATTTTATGAATTCATCTGATACTTTGTTTTCCTTCAGTTTAAATGTTAAAGTTCCTTCAAAGGTATGAACATGGAAAACAGTTTAATGCTTTACAATATTCAATTGAGAATAAGTGCTTTTCTATGTTTTTCACTGTGAGAGAGGTATTTCGAAATATTAAAACAGTGACAAATAGACGTGACAATACTAAAAATTAAATAAGCGTGTCAATAATAAAAACAACAAGAAAACTTTGAATGTTTATTCATCATCATAATAATAATGATAATAATAATAATAATAATAATAATAATAATGGCAGTGATTGAAACAGGATAACTACAGGTAGATACGAAACTTTTAATTACATTAATGTATACTTTACTTAGACTATTAATTGTAACTAACATAATGACCAGTTATGAAACGACCCTAAATTTAACTTCATAAATTCAGATCTGTATCACCAGAATAAGTCTGTAATTTAAATAAAATAACATATTTCTACATGAAATTATGACCTCTTTGATAGTATATACGGAGTCAATTCGAACTTCGGCAGTTTCTTTGTATGGCACGGGCGGCGTGGCATAATTACGAGGTCTAATCGTTATTTTTATGTGGGAGGTTTTATATAGTATCAACAAATGAATTTATCACACCCGCTACATTGGTCTTTTATTTAGCTATTCGGATTGGCTTCGTATAGTAACAGTGCTGAAAAGTTCGTAGGCTAACATAAAGAACTCTGCCAACATGAAAAAACCTTTTTTTATGAAATTTGATTTTATTATCCAATATAGTTCCCAAAGAGGGCGATATAACAAGTTACAGTGTTCACTTCTTCATCGGTGCTAAATTTCTATCCAGTGATCATTCTCTTGAGGCCTGAGAAGAGGAAAAGCCGCTGGGAGCCAAGTCTGGAGAATATAGTGGATGTGAAAGCAATTCGAAGCCAAATTCATGAAATGTTCATCAAGCCAAGCCATAGCTTCAACAGTATTTTTTTATCACACGAAATTCCTTTTTATCAATTTTCTTCAAACTAACAAAAGCTGCTCCACTCGAATTGTTCTATCCCACAAACTAATAATCCGAGAGCTGTCAAATTTGTACATGTGTCATTAGAAGACACATGTATAAATGGATTCAATACTAGTAGTGCCATCTGTGTGTTAACCTACGAACTTTTCAGCCCACCTTATATGTATATCCTCAATTATCAATAATGAACATAAGAGTACAGTCAGTAACATTTCTGTCAGTAGCAACTACTGTATGAGGTGTGTGAAATAAATCAATTTTTTATTCGAACACCATTATCATGCCTACAAACTCGACCATTCCAAAAAAACAAATACTCTATATATTATGGAATGATTGAAACATTTTTCAATCAATGTTGTCAAACGATTTTTTGTTGCCCTTCAACTTTCAATGAAACTTCTTCATGTTCAATTAATTTGGTGTTTAATTAATTTGCTGTTCAATAAACAAAACTAGTACCTCATGGTAATAGTTTTGCGAATTCTCACAACTGAAAATTTAGACGTAATCCAAGAATCATGTTGGCATTAGAAATTAAATGGCAAATAACAGTGTCTGGAACCTAACATTTTTTATTGAATATATTTGAACAATATATGACATCTTACTGTTTCCATCTTCAGTATGAATCAAAACACTGATAAGACTGTATTGTCAGAAACTACAATGGTTTGTGAATAGCACTGAAAATCCATGCACACTTCGAAATCTTAAAGTTATTCCTTACAGAAAATTAAACACGTCGCTGAATCTTAATTGAACATTCAACTGCATGATTACATTTAGGTTTATTTTTTTAACGTTACTTCTTACTAAAAACAATTCCCTACATTATCAACTGAAGTAAAAACATTTGAAATTCAGCTCAAACCTACCCTGATGACGAAAGAAAGTGATACCAAGACCATGATCGACAAGTAGTTCAATCTACTGGATGTATTGCATAGATCAGAACTGCAAGTGCTGCAAGTATGCTGTCCTGGTAATATTTCACCTTTCGACTTCAATTCATTGAATATATCTTCGCAGGTCGAACCATACCTCATGGACTGACAACCACGTGTGACGTGATTAATACTAGGAGCACCAGGTATGATACCTGAAAAGTCAATGAAATAAAAATCAAAATCCTTGATAATATGTAACTATAATACAAAATTGTGATTGAATAGAACTGGTCCAACAGACAATTGACTAAGTTCTTGAATTTCATCAATTCTCTCCACCCTTCTATTACATTCATCATGGAGATGGAGAAACAAATAGCCGTCAACAATGGTTACGATAGCAGACTAATATATTCTCTATTATCAAAAACGTTATACAGACAAGCTTTGAAGGAAGTTTATCCAATTCGAAGAGATGAGGATGAAAGTTATAGAACCCTAACCTACTTAGAACAACCCACAAATTTTCTACACAACAAAGATGTGAATATTGCTTTCAAAACCAACAACAACTTAGGCATGCACATTGAAAATAACAAATATAAAAATTAAGTTCCAGAAAAATCGGGAGTATAAATTATCATGGGGTCATATCCGATGTTTTATATAGGTCAAACTGGAAGAACGTTCAAATTCCGCATAAAGGAACACAGAAATGATTTCCAGAATGGAGAAATAAACTCCACATATGCCACTCATTTAATCTCTGAGGGACTTGATGCGTGTGTTGGAGATACCCCAATCAGAGTGGCAAAAGTGCTTCGATAATTGATTCAAAAGCATGCAAAGGGGTATCTTCATGGGGAATGTTTTGAAAAACAATAAAGTGATTTTCGATGATTAATATTTGTTTTTTTCTCTCATCCCTAAATATAAAAGGCAACCCTCGTATAGTTAATGAATTTATACCTGACCTTTTCCGGTAGATTTATTCATTAGAATGTAGGCAAACAAGTAGGCAAATGTTAGAGTATAAAATAGTTGTAATTTAGAAGTAACTTATTATTTTACGATTGAGGAAGCTATTGGTTTTTGTAAAACCCATTAAAGTGGAAATCATAAAATAAACTGTAATAATGAGAATTGTAATACCAAGTCGAATCCAAATATGACAAATAATATTTCAACGTTTCAAATGTAACTAACGGGTTACAAAAATTAAAGAAGTTCAATCTGTGGTAGAAATCCATTATATCTCATGTAAGTATTTTATACTCCATTGTATTAACTACTGTTATGTTATTCTTCCTTTAAATTTTGAATATTTAGCTGATGATGAACCTACATAGGTTCGAAACATGTACTGATTGATTGTTTTACCATTCTAACGGATTGGAATGTTATTTGTCCCAGCAAGTTTCCGACTAGAATTTTGGCCCACAACTCACAAGCGAATCTGAAAAACTTTTCTTTAGATTATTTTCTCTGAAAAAAAAGGGTGACTATGAAACCTACAGTGACGTAGTTCAATGATTTCCTGAGGCAAATGCGAATTGACCTATCTTGTGTTAAGTTGCAATAGCCCAAAGTATGTTGAATATTCGATCGTCTAAAATTAGTTAAAACGCCATAGAAAAACGTCAAAAAAGCCTCATGAAAAGACAAATATTTCACTCAAAAAATATGTCTTTTGTTTTTCGTAGTTGGTGTCAAAATGAATTAGTTTTTACATCTGTACTTTGGAAAGTGCAGATGCCAAAATAAAAAAAAAACATTGAATATGTCTCACTTTGATAAAGGTAGGCTGCACATACAGAAGGTCCAATACAGTGAACCCTTCGCAGTTGATATCCTTCTCCAGTCAGGCAAGGGTCTGATTCTCCTGGTCCCAGCCGAGATGCACATTCATAGCAACGAATGCTTTGACCTATATATTGAAATTATCAGTAGTAAATATAAAAGTACATACTGTGCCATACACCGTGCCACAACAAAAAACAATCCAAAACTATACAGGGTGTATCTTAAATGTCGTCATCAATTTCAGATCGTGATTATTTTATGAAAAAAAGTTCAAATGAACGTGTCCTAACTTGCTTCGTTTCCGAGTAACGGGATGTAAAAGTTTTCTAAAAATGTTGTTCTCTTTAAAACGCTTATACCAGCTTCACTTGTTTGTTTGTTTGTTTGTAACTAACTCCTTTGGACTCAATTTTGATTAACTTTAAACGAACAGATGTATTTTAAACTTTGTACACTTATCAAAAATCGGTGACGAAACAATAATTTTACAAGTTTATCTCATTATCCTGATCAGGATCGCCAGGATTGAATAATTTTCTCACACAGTCTCTGAGTGAGAGCCAGTGAGACAACCGCATGTATGTGCATGCATTAAAATAAATGGGCTTGAAATAGCAAGCTAAACTAAAAAGTGGACAATAAATAATAGTTTGAAAAACTAAAGAAACACTCTTTAATAGCAACACAAACTGAAAAGTAAAAATAATTCGAAACTGATTCAAGTCCTATGGCTAATGACTTTTACTAAGTCTGAAATCAGAATGAATATATTTACAAAAAAAATAATTTTGTTGTAAAAAAGCGTGGGTGCCAATCTGGCAAACAGCTCCAAACCAAGTATGTATAACAATGGATATTTAGCACACCACCTGAAACTAATTATATCATTTAAGATACATAAATGTATATAAATGAATGAACTATATCAATTTTTTCCATTCCTTTATGAAATATCAAAAGAACACATTTTCCCGTTATAGATTATAGAAATGTTTTGGTGGATTTTTGAGAGAAAAAAATATCCAACTTCTCTCTCGATGGTCTCTCTCGTTGGAAAACTCCCAACTGTTTTCAGTGATTTCTAATGCCCCCAGTATCGGTTCAAATTGAGGTTCTTCTACTTCTGATATATCCAATGCCAACCTGTTTTTAAGACAAACACTGAACCTATACAGATATTTCGATATAATTGTAAAACAAAATGAAAAAATATATCTTCCAACTGTTCACTTAACTCAGTGGTTAGAGTGCTATGATCTTGATCCAACTCTTCAATTAATATTTTTTTCATTTATTTATCGCACGATTAGAGATACAAAAAGATTCAATCCAAAAAATATCAGTTTACATGCGAAAGATGGTGAGTAAACAATATATAAACGCTAAGTACATTACACTAGTAACGATATCTAATTATAAATAAAAATAGTTTTTGCAGTTTTTACCTGAATTGATTTTTCTAAATGGGGTTGCAAAAAGATCATGGTTTCGCAAGTCTCTTCAGAGTGTATTCAATCAAATTTTTGTTATCAACTTTGGACAATCGATACGGTTATTGAATATTTTGAAAAGCATTAATATATCTGATATTTTTCTCCTATCTGAAAGAGATAACAGGGAATACGTTTTGAAAACGGGCTAATTGTTAGATGAATTTATTTTGAAGACTTTGAATTCTCTTTTATTATCTGTAAATCGTATATGGAGAACTCCAAACGACAGATATAAAAACAGAAGTTTATAATCGGATATGGATATAGCACTTAAGAAAGTGGCAAACCATAGACATGTGTTTTGGGCGTTTGGCCCATCATCAGCATGGTGGTTCCGTGCGTTTGTATTCCTTTCTTTTGGTAATCCGTGTTTTGGTGTTGCCCGTCCTTACACTTGGCTGCACCATACTGATGACGGGCCAAAACCCGAAACACGTGTTTCTGAAGTTTCTTGTATTTCTGATAATTAATCCCAATAAACGTTACACATTTCAACGGTTTTCTTTATGTTCGCGTATTTCATTCACTGTTTCAATTGAATGATTTCCTGTTTGGCAGTAAAATCAATGGGATTTCTATTTCTGGTAAAAATTATTTTTTTGGCATTTATCGTGAGTTAGGTATAGGCTACTATTGCCATATATTTCTGCAAATGTACCAAGATCATTTCGCAATCTTTCCCAAGTGACTCCCCATGGTACACTTGATGTAGCCATAAAAGGTTATGACATGTTAACATCCACAACTTGATGCCTTCCTATAGTATATAACAATGTCCACACCAGAAGATGCTGATCTATGCCGATCTCTGCACGTCTCTCAATTGTCAAGTTGACTTATTTTGTCGAAAGTCTTGCTGAAATCCATATAAGCACATCCACTTGCATCTGACCATCAATATTCTCTATCACATAATGTGTAAACTCTATTGAATTAATATCAATGGATCTACAAGGGAAAAAACCGTGTCGTTGTTCTGTTATCTTATTTTATGTACGACCTATATAATTGAGACGGATGTGATGAAAATAATGACGTCTAACAAATTTATACCTGAAAAGAAACATGATATACCGGAAATTTTGAAAAACCCTCAGGAATTGAATAGGTATTTTTTAGAATCAGTTCCACAAAATGAACCACCCAAGATTTAATGAATTTTTATAAAACTAAGAACCGGGTTGATACTGAATTCAATTTTGATGAAATTAACGATCTGTTTGTTTACAAAACTATTTGTGAAATAAAAACAAACGCTAAAGGATGCGATGGGTTAAGTATTAAGCTGATGAAGCTGTGTTGCCCTCATATCGTACCCTATATCACCCATATCATAAATTTCTGTTTAACTGAGAATGTCTGCCCAACTATCTGGAAGAGAGCCATTGTGAAGGTTCTGCTTAAAACACAAAATCCAATGTAATTTAAACAATTGAAGGGTATCAATATCCTGCCTGTATTGTCAAAAATCCTGAAGAGAGCCATGGAGTTTGAAATTAAAAACCATATGTTGCCTTCTGTTTAATCGGGATTTCGGAAAGGGCATAGCTGTTCCATCGCCCTTCTACATATTGCGGATGATATAATGAAAGCAATAGTACGGTGTTAGTCCTACTAGATGCAACTGGTTAGTATAGAGGAATACAACTCAGATATCTTATATATCAAATCAGTAGTACCTCAAGAATCCATACTCGGCCCATCATTGTTCTCTATGTATACATCCAACTTCACATTTGTCAGGTCATTTATATGCTGATGATACTCAAATATACCACAACTTTCCGGCGAAATTGGCAGACAATGCTTATGACATTATCAATGCGGATATAAATAGATTTGTCGAATTGTCAACGGACCACTGTTTATTTATAAACCCTAGTAATTAAAATGTAATGATCTTTGGTCCATAGTGAACTACTCTGCGAATATCTTCATTCGAAATGAGCCACTAGATATTGTAAGTGAAGCAAAAAATGTTGGTGTTTTGATGGATGTAGATCTGCTATTTGAAAAATTTGTAAATAAACTTCTACCACGTGCCTATTTTGCACTGAAAATCATTTATGGTAACTGACATATTCTGCCTTATTATGTAAAAAAGTTCTTATGTGAATCTTTTGTTCTTTCAGTTTTCAATTATGCGAATGTTCTTTATGGCCCATATTCAACCAATCAATACAAAAATAAGATTCAAAAAGTTCAAAACTCGTGCCTTAGGTTAATTTTTGATATTGGTCGGCGACACAGGATCCCATATAAGCTTCGAGAAATTGAATGGCTGAACATGGAGAAAAGAAGGTTACTTCACGCTGTCTGTTTTTTCCATAAAATAATTGTAACAAAGAAAACCTTCATATCTTCATAGGAAAATCACATATCGTACGGACATCCATAACTTGAATATTCGATATAAAAATGATTGCAATGCCAAAATTCAAAACAGAAGTGTCCAGGCAGTCTTTCAGCTACTTCCAAATTTGTCGAAAGTATAATTCTGTCCATAACCCCTTCAAAAAATTTCACAAAGTTCAAAACAAATATAAAGACTATTTGTTAGACTGAAATTAAATCAAATTATTGATATCTTGTAAGGAATAGGTGAAGTAAACTCTTTATATGAGGTGTTTATATTATAATATTATATATAACAATCACAGTTTTATTTGTTGTTTTTTATTTTCTTCTTATTGGTTCTCTTTTCAGGGTTAAGTGGAAAAATATTTTCCGTGATGTATTTCATTATGGAATATGAACTTCGCCCTTTCAATTGTGAGTTGAATATATAAGTTATGTTGAGTTTTTTGATTTGGTTATGAAATAATAAAGGCGATATTATTATTATGATTTTCTTTAAGCATTGATGGACGATCATTTGCCAGAGGGTGGTGAATGTATTCATTCCTAAAATGAAAATAATTTACAAAAGCTTTCTCCAGCACTCGCTGACTGATCGTACAAAAATACTGATTGAAGTATACTTGAATTATTTTGTTTTTGACTTTATATAATTCCAGAAACTTCTAGAATCAATAAATAAAATAAAAATAAATGAAAATATAACAAGTGCCACAGTTATCAAAAAATACCTTTTTGAGAAATTTGGATGAAGGTTTTATTCATTTTATTTCAATCATGTTGTAATTTAAAGAATATTCTTCATTTCATGACATATTAATTAAAATGTTTTAAAATGCCCATAACATATTTTGTTAATAATCTATGACTCGATTAGCGAGTTGAGCACTTCTGCAACGTTTCGACATTCCCTTGAAACAAGGGCATACGACATAATTATAAAAATAAAACAGAATATCTTACCTGTTTCGAAGATGCCCAGCAAGAGTATAATAACTGGAAAGTTGAAACATTCCATCATTCCATAATTTTTAAAAACACATGAAACAAATGCATCCGTGTTACTTATTTATCACGCACTGTACTATCCAATTGAATTCGTTTAAAGCAGGTTGTGATTTCGAGCCCTACTCTAATTTCTGGTCAAATACGTAATGGTAGTAAAATTCATGGCGACGATCTTAAAAATATTCATTTTCACCTCATTACTCATTACTACAGCATAAGTTTGTAAACACGTCATATATTTGAACTTAACGTTTCCCTCATTTCTCAACAGGAAATTATTTTATTTATATGTGGCCCTTGACAGAGATTGCCAAGCACGATTTTTTGTTGACAATGTTGCCGAAAAATAAAATACACAAGCAATTCAGGTCAAGTTTATTCAAGATATTCACAACGTAATAAAAATACTCATCTTCATTGAACTAGTTTGACTGATTTTATATATAATTGGTACAATTAAACAAACTGACGAATAACTTTCAAATCATTTATTTAATGTCCCCCCCTTTTATTTTTTGAACGGATCAACTCAAAAAATTGAAATTTGGGATAATGAAATTAATGCATCTGGGAAAAAAATTAAATGGAAAGGGAGTCTTGTGACACATCATTTTGAAGCTCCTGACAAATACTTCACAACCTTAGAATATGAAGTCAAAATATCTTCACCTACTACAAAATGGCGGAACATTTAATAATTTCCTGAAGACAAATATATTAATATCGATATTTCTAAAAATATCCCTTTTTATCTGCCATATGGCAATTCCAACAACCCGATAAGGTTTTTTGTTATTTTTTATTTGTAAAAACGACAAAAAATATCAGTACGGCAATGAACATCATTGTTCAGTTAGAATATTCTTTTAGTTTTTGGTTTTACTAGTAGGAAGGTACCACATCAACAATCTCTAAAATGGTCAATTCTTGTCCATTAGAAGAAAAAAAATTGAAGCGATTTTTATTTACGGTGCGGCGCGTAACTTTCACGAGACCGAAAGGATTTTCAATGAAAGTTTTCCGAATCGTCCTATCTGTATTACTTGTATCCAAATTCACAAATGCCGGTAGTGTACATAACAAAAAGCCCCCCGTTCATCTCTCAATTCCGGAAAAACAGCAACTGCAAATAATTGGTGAGATGGTAGTAAATCTTGAACAGTCTACTTATTCCGTCGCGAATGTTTGTGAGATGTCTCCTTCTACTGTGTGGAGACTTTTGTAGAGAAATAGGTATCATCCATACAAAATTAAAATGGTACACCAATTAACTGAAGATGACCCTAATCCACAATATTGGTTTTAGCGACGAATGCACATTTTTTTAACGGCAATGTTCACAGACAAAATTACCGTTATTGGAGTGACACCAACCCTCACGTTTTCCGGGAAACACATACCCAATGTCCAAAAAAAATTTAAGTTTGGGCAGGAATATTGGGGACTCATATTGTAGGACCTCTATTTATTGATAAAAATTTAACCAATAACTTTTGATCTGCAAGGCACAGAGATAGTACTGAGCAAAGCTGTTAAGTATCTTGGGGTATGGCTTGACACGAAGCTCACCTTTGCCTAACACGTAACCCCAAAGTATCCTCAAAGCAGAAAGAACAGTTTTGTTCTGGCCAATCTGATGCCCAATGTTGGGGGGGTCTTAGGTCCTCCAAGAGAAAGATTTTGTCTGGAGTACTACTCTTCCAGATTTCATACGGTTCACCATCATGGCACACAGTAACGCAAAACAAAAAAATTAATCCAAAAACTCACTGGCCTACAAAAGAAATCAACAGTTAGAATATGTAGTGCATATAATACTATATCTGCAGAAGAAGCATGTGTTATTGTTGGAGTTCCACCAATAGAGCTCCAAGTCATCGAGAGAAAAGAGAAATATGCAGGCATTTCCAAGGAAATCGCTATAGAACATTTGATGAATAACTGGCAACGAAAATAGGAAAGCGGTCACTACGGTAGATGGACACACCGATTAATACCTGCAATAGAGAGTTGGTTGAATCGAACCTACGGAGGGGTGGACTATTACCTCACCCAGGCATTGTCGGGGCACGGTTGTTTCCGTGGGTACCTATATAACTGCAGAAGAGCAGAATCTCCAGATTGTTTTACTGCAATGCAGACGACGACGTAGAATACACCCTTTTTGTCTGTATAAGATGGGAAAATACGAGACTTCTGTATGCACGTGAAACAAACACCATATACAATGCCGAAAATATGATGAAGTCTCTTACGTAACAAGGAGACTTGGAACAAAACCTATATGACGATGAGAAAAATCATCAAAACAAAGGAAAGAGAGAGCAGGTGACGAGAAACTTGAGTAAAAAGCTCAAAGAAACTTGAGATCAGTCGGAGAACAAATCGATGATCAAATGTGATAGTTAGCTGCCAAAAGTTCGTGATAATAACTGTGATATTTTCTTTAAATGTATATGTAAACGTCCTATAGTTCTTAAATTTACTTTTAGTGTTTCACACAAACATTGCCTAGGGCATACGTATCGAAGTAATGCGAGAGCGGTTTCGGTTTTCGGTACGCATTGCTGAGCAACGCGGTTTCCGGTACGCATTGCTGAGCAACGGGGGAGGGGTTTTAGTCGGTAGAAATCCGGCACAAAGTCTATTAAGATTTTCCCTACTCCTTCAAAAAAAATTTTTATTGACTACGGTATATAAAAAATTACATTTCTAGCAGGTCATGAGGTGTGGACAATTTGTATGTATAAAATAGTAGAACACCGTATGCATACAAAGACAAAAAAATCACATAGGCATTATAAGTATAGATGAAAGTTGCCAAGCAGGCAATCAGACTGGTAAATTATTAGCCGAGTATATTAGCGAAATATGTTGGGAGGCAGATCTGTGAATATGTTTCATAAGTGTGTGACAGAAAATGGACAAAACTTTATATATTGCAGGCTATAAATTCGCCAACTGTGTAGAAACAGTGGTAGGAGCTTGCTTAGACGACGTCTTGGTTCTCTTAGCAGATTTTTATTTCTGGTATTGTAGTTAAGGAACTCCGCATTAGTTGAGTAGGCATTTTTGTTTTTATGTATATGTAGTAGTATATGTTTTGAAAAGGTACAGACATTATTCTATACTCGGCACACAGTGGCCGGCAGTGATCCCTATGTCCTGCATTTTAAATAATGAAGACTTTTTTGAGTTGGAGCATTACCCCATAAAATGATACCGTGATTCAAATGGGGTTGTATGAGACCATGAGAGGTACTCAATAAGGTTTCTATGTTTGCAAACTTTTTCAGTTAACGCAGAACATACGTCTACAGGGTGTTCCTTAAACACATGCTAATATTTAAGGAGGTAATTCTTAGACCCATTTTAAGGAAAAAACGTCCTATGGACGTATGTCCTAAACGCCTTAACTTTTGAGATACAGGGTGGCAAAGTTTTCAAAAATAATCAGTTTTTTAATAATAACTGAGATAATTTTGTAGACATCTTTGGCATATTTGGTACATATGTTCCATGCCTCAAGGCGCATTTTCTGATGTACAATTTTCTTAATTTTCTCTGCCAGTGGCGTACGTACGAGTTTTGAAATGTATATTTTTGGCGAAAAAAATACTACGCCACTGCTTTATCTTGAATTAAAAATTATTTTTAAAATCTCCATACATTTTTGAGCACATTTGATTTGCTGGGTTTTCTTTGTCCGACGCATGGTTTTCGCTCAAAAAATTAAAAATCGCTTTACTTAAGGATAAATTCCTTAAAAATCTGATGCGGTATCGTGCATCGACTGAAAGCAAACTAAGAGATCAGATTTGTTGCAAAATAATTGAGGATCTAAAAGGTATTTG
>WOGO01000851.1:617-20511 GCA_015342085.1 Leptinotarsa defecta | reverse complement strand
ATTGTGATTTATATGTACTTTTTGAAATATTACTATCTACCTATAAATTAATAATATTTTAGGAACTAATTAATGACTGTTATAGCCGATTTTAACGTACATTTATACCTGAGTTTAATGACTAAGTCAATTAATTATCTCACAATAAAGTGTGAATGTGATGAAATCTATGATAATGTATTTTGAAAAACAAGTATCGGCCAACTCTATCTTATATTTTGAATTTAATAAATATAACAGCCTATTTAATAAATATAATAAAATATATTTAATAAATACAAAACAAAGTCACCTTCATAAGAAACAGAACACACTACGCCTATGCAGATAAGCACGCTTGATAATGAAGAAACCCAATGACTATTTATGACATTTTAAGGACGCAAATATAATAGACCTGCGAAGTATTCATCAGTTTACCGATGTTTCAAAGTTTTGAACGAACTGGTCTACCTATTCGCTTGTACATCCTATCGATATTCAGAAGCTACGAACGACAACCCTCAGAAGTAGAAACTTGCATGCTAGCTAAGGAATAAAGAGGTCTCACCTTTTAATGTGCGATTCCTGTACTTTGACGCCCATTTTGAGCATTTCCACTGTTTGGCTTATCCATTTTTGCCAGTTTGACTGATTTAATCACGAGAAATAAATGAAACTACCTTTTGATTGAATGGGAAATCAACCTTTATGATTCACACTGTTGTCACAGTGTGATCTTCTCAAAAATAGCACTACACTCAAGATTTTTCATCGAAAATATGCGTTTTTTGAGTAATTGAATAGTTCTTTCAGATTACGCTTGAGTTTCCTTTCTCCTCAATTGGAGAGTAACCATCAACACTTCAATTTGTTTTTGAGTTTGAGGCCCACACCTGAATAAACATGAGCAGTTAAGATTGTAAATATAAAAAATGAGAACAAACTTGCACGGAGATATTATCAATTGAAATCTATGTAACTGACTTTGCAATGCAGAATACCATTGCTAATTTCAACAAAACAAATAAATGATCATAAATATACCTGAAACAGGAATCAACTTTCAATTAATGAGCCCAAAAAGCGGATTTTGCGTTGGAATATTGTCAATTATGACTGTATCAATAACTCCCAAATATTCAATTTCCATTTGTATTACGGTAATTTATTTATTAAATGTTAATTTTGTGCAAAATATTCATGTTAAATGTAACATTGTATCAGTTTCGATGGGAACATGAATAAATTTTGTGATTGCATTCAAAATTATGACTCATCATAAAAGTTTAGTGAATTCGTAGAATTTACGACATAGTTCCACCTTCTTAATAGTTTTTGTTATTTTGAGTTTTTATTGAAACAAAAAGAAAATCTCAAGGACTCTTCCAACATAGCGAGTTTGTTAGTTTCAACTCAATTTTGTGGACCAAAGTTATGCATTTTTGAATGAAATGTCTTCAACGTTTGTTTGAAGATGGTTGACAATGTTTCGTGGTGTATTCCATCAGTTCAGACTTCCATTGTCTAATATAATGTATATTGATTTGAAATCCCTGAAAAAAATTAAAAAGATTAATCGAAAATAGCAATTTTATTAAACAAAAAACTGAAATTACAAAGAAATAACACACAAGACAACCAAATCAATAAAAATTGAAATAATAATAAAATCTGAAAATTAAATATATTATTAACAAAAAATGAAAAATAAAAATTAAAAGATTTCAAACCAAGTTACGTCACGACTTTTCATTTATTAGTACCCACAATTGTCTACGGGTGATAACTGGACTTATTCCTCCGAGATCCGACGAACGAACCAATAAATAACTGAATGAACGAACGAACTAATGAATGAACAAACGAACGAATTAATGAATGAATGAATGAAGGAATGAACAGATGAATAAATGAAAGACCTAACAAACGAACGGATCAATGAATAAATGAAGGCATGAACGAACGAATCAATGAATAAATGAATGAACGAATGATCTAATGAACAAATTAATGAACAAACGAACGAATGAAGGAATCAATGAATAAATGTATGAACGAACCAATGAATGAATGAATGAATGAACGAATCAATGAATCAATGAATGAACGAAATGAATCAATGAATTAATAAATGATCGGATGAACTGATGAATGAATGAGAAAACGAACAAACGAATGAACGAATCAATGAATGAATAAACGAATGAAGAAACAAAATAATCAAAGAATCAATGAATGAACGAACGAACTAATGAGTGAAAGAATGAATGATCGAACTGATTATTGAATTAATGAACAAACGAACGAATGAACGAATCAATGAATAAATGAATGAACGAACGAACTAATGAATAAATGAATGAACGAACGAACTAATGAATGAACGAATGAATCAATAAATGAACGAAACAAGTCAATGAATGAATGATCGAATGAACTGATGAGTAAATGAATTAACGAACAAACGAATGAACGAATCAATGAATGAATAGACGAGTGAAGGAACAAAAAAATCAAAGAAATAATGAATGGACGAACGAACTAATGAGTTAAAGAATGAACGAACGAACTAATTAATGAATTAATGAACAAACGAACGAATGAACGAATCAATGAATGAGTGGATGAACGAACGAACCAATGAATAAATGAATGAACGAACGAATCAATGAATGAACGAACGAATCAATGAATGAACGAAACGAATCAATGAATGAATGAATGATCGAATGAACTGATAAATAAATGAATTAACAAACAAACAAATGAACGAATCAATTAATGACTAAACGAAAGAAGGAACAAAATAATCAATGAATAAATGAATAAACGAAAGAACTAATGATTAAACTGATGAACGATTGAACTAACGAATAAATGAATGGATGAATGTTGTTGTTGAATTATGTTTTTTAATTAACCAGCAGTCGCACCCCTATGAACGACAACCCTCAGAAATCGAAACTTGTGCGATCTAAGGACTAACGAGGTATTACTTTCGGTCGATTGTGAAAGTGAACAAAGCATCCACATCGAACCGCCCAGCTACCGACCTACCAATGAATGGATAGACGAGCGGATGGATGTGCATAATCAATTCATTTGAAACTTGAATATGATTTGAGACATTTAACGCCAATACAACTAGCGTATCGATCAGTGAGAAACATATTCTGGCGAATTCATTATGATACTGTTCATTTTCAAAACTTAAATCAGATGTTCGGGTTCTGTTTCGTTCTTTGGTCTCTGTGAATGAAGAAACTTAAGAAAACCCAATTTTCTTCAACAATAGATTAAGAACTTTCGGAATATTGTTTCGAATGCTTCTGTCTCCCGGTTCGGTTGGAAAAATACACCCTCAATAATATATTTTCCATTCTCTGTACATTGTCAATCTAAATTAATATTAACGAACACATTTTCTTTCGTATGATTGATTACCACCTCAGCCGATCAGTAAACACCTCGAATAAATCAAGCGACTAAACGAATTCAATAACAAAAATGTCGAAGAAAAACGCGAACGATGACAGTGACAATTTTTCAGCCAATACAAAAACGCGCGTAAGCCATTCAAACATCGGAACGAGGCGTGATTGATGATGCTTTTTCTCTTAGTCCTCCCTCTTGCCATTCATCATAAGGATCTTGAAGGATATTCCTCGAATGCTGACGTATTTTCCATTTTGTCAATGGAACTGTGGCCAGGGCTATTTGCATAACGGAACCTTGAAATATAAAACGCTGTTCGGGAAAAATGGGATGGAAGTCTGCCAGCAGAGCGGTATCTGGTGTGAGTTTTTTTCAAGAAATATGAACGAGCCAAAATATGGTGGCCCTTTCTGGACCTAGACTTGGGCCAGGCAGAATCGCAACATTTCGTCGTATTCCATCATCGTTATTGAATTTTCTATTCTGAATTGAAGCCAGTCAGTCTATACTTTTCAGTATCTTCAGCGTTATAATCTACTACCCGATACACATTGTTCACCTATTGTTTTTTCTCCATATACAGACTATGGAATTCGGAAACATGAAATTCATGGAAAATGAAATCATGTAATTCATAGAATTCATAAAACAATGAAATTAACACGGGATAAATTTATTAATTCAATGAAGTTCCTGCTGAGCACCCAATTTTTCTGGTGCAAAGTAAAGTTGAGTAGCTATTACTGTTGATGACTATGGTACGTGTCTATTATGCTTTTCTTTGAAGCTATGAGCTTTTTATGACATTCAGAACTATTGTTATGACAAAAATATATTATATCCGAAACGGTGACATCAAGAAGAAATATCATGGAACACAACAAAATTAACACGCGATAGATCAATTGATTCGGTAAAGTTTCTGCTGTGTATTTTTTCACCCAGTTTTCTGGGTAGATATTCATTTTAAATTTTTGATAAAACTTATCGTAAAGATAGATTAGTTGATCCAATAAAGTTCCTGCTGAGCATGGAATACAACAAAATTATCACGTGATAGACTGATTGATTCGGTGGAGTTCCTGCTGTGTATTTTTCCTCCCAGTTTTTCTGGGCAGATATTCATTTTGAATTGTTGGTAGAACTCATCATATGAATGGTGTGAGGTAGAGTTGAGTAGTTATTATAGTTGATAACTATGATACTTGTCTATCAGGAATTTTCTTTGAGCTATGAGTTTTTATGACTAACTTGAGACCTTCTCTCCTCACAAAAAAATATCAAATATGAAACCAAGACATCCAAGTAGAAATATCATGGAACACACCAAAATCAACATATGATAGATTGATTGATTCGGTGGAGTTCCTGCTGTGTATTTTTCTTCCCAGTTTTTCTGGGCAAATATTCATTTTCAATTGTTGGTAGAACTTGTCATATGGATGGTGCGGAGTGGAATTGAGTAGCTATTATAGTTGATAACTATGATACTTGTCTATCAGAACTTTTTTTGAAGCTATGAGTTTTTTATGACATTCTGTCCTAACGAAAATATATTACATATCAAACTAAGACATCCAAGAAGAAATATCATAGAACACAGCAAAATCAAAATATGATAGATTAATTGATTCGGTGAAGTTCCTGCTGTTAATTTTTCCACTCAGTTTCTCTGGGTAGATATTAATTTTCAATTTTGAATGAAACTCATCGTATATTTAGCATCGTATAGTGAGCATTTTTTCACCCAGTTTTTCTAGTGCAGTTAAATAGCTATTATAGTTGATGTCTATGGTTCTTGTTCATCATGATTATCCTTGAACCTATGAGCTTTTCATCATTATATTGAGAATTTCTGTCATGACAAAAATATATTATATCTGAAACTATGACATCCAAGAAAAAATATCATGGAGTACAACAAAATTAACACGCGACAGATCAATTGATTCCAGTTATCACTCGAAGACAATTGTGGATACTAAGAATCGAAACGTCGTAACGTAACTTGGTTTGAAATTTTTTAATTTTCATTTTTTGTTAATAATATTTTTCAATTTTCAGCTTGTATTGATATTTCAATGTTTTATTGTTTTGGTTGTTGCTTGTATGTTATTTCTTTGTTATTTCAGTTTTTTGATTAATGAGATTGTTATATTTTGGTTATTCTTTTTAATTTTTCACAGATTCTTTCGGGGCTTTCGAATCAATTCATATTATATTAGACAATGGAAGTCCGAACTGATGAAATACAAAACTGGTTTTATGAACTATTGTTCATTGTAATGATAAAGTGAACAGGATTGAAACTATTGATTAGTGTTGATACTATTTGGAAACATATATAAAAACGCTAAAATTTATTTGCCTTTGGAATCGATTGTGACCAATAAATTATACTATTCTAATCGTTTAGGCATCAGGCGGTAGTGAAACAGAAGTATTTGTAATAATGTAATGATTGTGTTTGGAATGGTGAAATAACATTTTAGTGGATCGTAAAGATAATTTTAATGGTAAAAGATCTCTATAAATTCAGGGTTCATAAATAGAAGGTGAATTGTTAGTTGCTAGGTTTCATAAAGTTGAGTAGCTATTATAGTTGATGTCTAATGATACTTGTTTATTATGTATTCCCTTGAAGCGATAAACGTTTCATGACCAACTTCAGAATTTCTGTCATTACAAAAATGTAATATTTATGGGATAGACAAGATAAGACCTGTCTCAATCCATCAGAATGTACTCATGCGCATTACTCATTTCAAATGGATCGCTTTCATTTTGGACTTTGAGGAAAACAGATAGGTCAAATCTCATATTCAGCTCTGTATCTCATTTTTCATAAATCAAACAAAAAATTTGACCTCCTTATATGAAACTCATATATTACCTGGAAGCAAACATCGTAGTTCTCTCAGGAACAGTCAGATGAATCCTTGATGACCTCAGTACCAATGAAGCAACATATTTTGAGTAAATGCCTGCTCTGGATCTGACACCAGCTTTTCAGCTAGTCATTTTACCATCGATAAAAACTAGGAATATTTCCTACGAAATGCTACTAGGTTTCATGAAGTTGAGTAGCTATTATAGTTGATGTCTAATCGTACTTGTTCATTATGTATTCCTTTGAAGCGATGAGCTTTTCATGACTAAGTTCAGAGTCTCTGTCATTACAAAAATTTATTATTTATGGAGTAGACAAGATAAGACCTCTCTCACTACATCAGAATGTACTCATGCTCATTTCAAATGGATCGCTTTCATTCTGGACTTTGACAAAAACAGGTACAGATTCATCTCTGTACCTCATTTTTCACTAATCCATCGAAAAATTGAATCTCCTCACATGAGATGCATACATTACCTGGAAGCAAACATCGTAGTTCTCCCAGGAACAGTCAGATGAATCCTTGATGACCTCAGCACTAATAAAGCAACAGATTTTGAGTAAATGCCTGCTCTGGATCTGAAACCAGCTTTCTGCAAGTCATTTTACCATCTACACAAACTAGGTATATTTCCTACGAAATGTTCCACATAGAAGTATCCTTTTTTAAAGACAAAACACAAGAACTACAGTAGCTTCAGGGTATGCTTAGGGGCGGAGCTCTACACATGAGAACAATACTCCAAAGAAGAAGCCTTGAAAAACTTCAAAAGTGCTGAGGTGTATACAAACTTTTGAGAAGCAACCTTTACAATTCCAGTGACATGATTGTGTGATTTCAACTACACAGTGGAAATAAAAATCTCGAAGTGAAGAACATCATCTCGATTTAAAGAAATCTTGCTTTCCTATATTCATGAAGAAATATTTTTTAAACTGAGAAACATATTCTCTCAAGTTGAATTTGAATAATTATTTCAAATGGACTGAATGAACGCTTCTTTCAAGTAAAAAAAATATTCCACCAAGATTGTGCATACATTTCAATGGAAATAATCACATTAGCTCAAGAGAAGTAAGTATGCATTCTTTAGTCTAAGCAAAATTTAATCTTGAAGCAAGACTGTTTTGGGTTTTGAAAGAATGATATGTTCACTTGGAACATTATTTAAATATCTCCGTGCGAGAAATTAATTGTTTTCCTTTGAAGAGAAGCATTTTTCATTGAAAAGCTGCGTATGATAAATTAACTGTTTTCCTTTGAAGAGAAGCATTTTTCATTGAAACGCTTCTATTTGTATAAATCAAAGGAACTCATTCACTTCTTCAAAGATGAACTTATGCTTCCGTTTATAAACTGTACCCCTCGTTTGGATGTGATTACTTACTTGAATCCAAAGTATCTCATCTGTAATATGAACAGCTATAAGTGGTGAGGAAAGAAACTAAATAATACATTACATATTATGATTGGTTTTTTTGAAGCAATTGCAAATCATAAATATTATCTTGAAAAAGCATGTGATAAAAAACAAAACGTTATTTTTGCTCAAATATCATATTCCAACCGTACACTTTTGAGAGATCATACAGTTGTACAAATTACAGAAATAAATATTCAATAAGAAAACATATTTAAAAAAGGGACATACTCTTGACAAATTGCAAATTAATAAATGAAATAAAATCGAGGCCTATAAACAACATTACAACTAAGACATGAAAATAAATCAATTAGATAGTAATTTTACACAAATGAAGTTTTCAAAACTAGATGTGCCATTCTGGTAAATAACATTAAAAAAATCACAATTGTCGATCAAGTTCTGCATTCTGCTTTTGTTTGTCCACAATTGCCGGAACATTACTTGGATTCTGAAACGAAAGAAGAAATCAGCACATCATCCTAAGCCACTATTTCAAATATATAGAAAGGTACAAATATGAAAACAGCAGCCACTTATCAAAAAAAAAATTTTTCAATAAAACACTGTTTAAGTGAGTTCATTTCGTTAACCAGCCCAATTGTTGTTCGCATGCGACTGATAACCCACAAAATTTTAAACTTGTCTGATGTCTTATTATTTAACATACGATTCCTAGCAAGTTAAAAGGTGCTGGAACACTATTTGATCAGAAATAAATAATCAATTCAAAAGACGTACCTCAAATTCCTTTGAAGTGGACAGGAGTCTATACAGAAAAATTACTTTTCAAAATAATAATTAGAGGATCATTGAAAAATATAAAATATTTCAATAAAAAAAGGTTACTTATAATCATACGCTGTTTTCATGATTTATAAAATTCATATTTCATCTCTAGTAAATTTGGTAATATTTCTACCTATTTCTTATATTCCTGAAGGAAATCTATCAAATAATTTCAAGCTGAGAGGGGTATATTCAATTTGTTCCCAATGAATAACATAAAAACATTTCGAAGTGATTACAGAAAGCAAAGAAGTTTCGGAATTCAACAAATATTTACATGTTGAAATCAGAAAGTGGCTGTCACATATAGAAGATTTTTATACCTACTGGTGCCTATTTTGGTATTTTTTGTATTATAATTTATTGTCGAAACAATTAGTACCTCTATTTTTCAATAAAAAATGAATTCGGTCTAAGAGAAAATCAAATTTTATTTAGAGAAAATGCTCTTATTTGAAATAGGCTGAAATGTATGCTCAAAACAAGAGAATGACAAATTTGAATCAACGTGGAGGATTTTTCAGTTTGAATTAATATACACTTGCGGAGCTCAGCAAATGTAATAATGCATGTGTGAAAAATTACGGAGCATTGGTATAATTTTCGCAAAATGAGGGCAAAATTGAGAGTTGCCGTCAAATTTCACCACTTTCTCTTTGGTAATACGTATATAACGCGGTACTTACTCATATAGCGAAGTTTCATCCAATTATAATACTTACCCATGAAAATATGTCTCAACTGTGCAAGTCCCAGTCTTGCAAAATCTGTTCCATTATGGTGGATACAAAATAATCGGGGAAAGAAATTGCACTGCCTACAGACACATAAAATACTTCCTCCTCAAAATCGCAACACACCAACATCACTTTCCAACACATACTGGCGCGTACGTGATGCTCTCAATGGAATTCCCCGCTCCCCTCTCACTTAAGAGGGTCATAAAAAGACCAGAGCACCACAGTTTTTTCAAATTGCAATTCCTGTCATTTTCAGTCGATCATGATATAGTTTTGTATGTAGATTCACAAAACTCTTGTTATAAACGAATTGAGTTATTTTAAGGGATACAGTATTAAATTCAAACAAACCCTATGTGTTCAGATCAAGTTGATATTGCTCTCCATTTGGAACACTTTATTTTCCCCTTCAAATAGGTGGTGGATTTTGAGATGATATTATATTTTCTTGATTCAAAATAGCTCATTTTCGCAATGATATAATCAAACGAATGAGATAAAAATTTCAAAGCAACCTATGATCTCCTTTTAAAGAAATACTTTTTACTGTGTACCACAAACTTATCGAAGCAGAAAGCGGTATTGTCTATCCTAACATTAATATATCCGGTTCGGAGATACTTATCTTTTCGAAGAACACAGTTTTTGTGGCATTGAATTGAACCCGATAGTTTTACCCCAATATAATATTCTGACTATTGAAGACAGCAGATGACAGCAAGCTCGATACCATTTCTTTGTCTTAACATGTCTAATCGTTTTCAATAAAACCAAGCTCAGCAATCAAGTGAACATCAACAAATCAGATATTGTCAAAATAAGATGAATTTAACTTGCACAGAATGCAAAGTTATCATTTCATGAAACTGGCTCTTCATAAAAGAACGTCATTTTCGCTAGGTGGAAGTCTTTTGTTACTCTCTCACTTATGTTATCACAAGTGTTGTGAAAAGTGCACTGGACAGATTGATAATTGCCTAATTTTTCATGGATTCAGGTGACCTGATACTAGTGTATAGTAAAATAATGAATGAATAATTGCTGTATGAATTCTGATATCTGACATTAGAGGAATACTGGAAAGTGCAAAAAACAAACAAACTAGACGATGAGCAAATTTGTCTGGGCTGGTCAACAGGCTCCATCATATATCGGAAGGAAGTGTTATCAAGGAAAAATTCATTCTATCAGCAGATGACTTTAACTTGATTGGTTTTTGTTTTGGCTAGAGGAAAGTATTTGAATCATATAATGTTACTATGGTTATTATTGAATCGAATCGTTTGAATTTTCAAAGTATTGAATATATTGTGTATGCAATGATATAACAATTCATATGAGCTGTCTGGAGAGAAAAGAGTGTCAAACAATAGATGAAACTTGGATTATCTGGAATACAGACCAGTTTAACATTGAGGAATCTCTAGTGCTGGACGATAGTGAAAAAAACTCAAATGCAGAATCAAAGGTGCAAGATATCAATCTCAAAAGAGAATATGAATTCCTGAATGAAATAATATTAGAAAAAGATGAAAAATTTGAAATTCTAATGGAAAACAAAAAACTACTAGAATGTAAAGTCAACAATATGCTCAATGAAATAAGAAAATATACCTCGGCTGAGAACACAAATCCGTTCAAAAAGGCACTGCAAGCAAAAACCAAAATAAGCAAAGGATTGACTAGCACTACAAAAAAAGATCAACAAAACAGCAAGGCAAATCGAGATTTGTCGAAAAATAAACAAATAAACAATGATGAGTCATAGAAACCCCCAGACTATGTATCACAAAATGAAAATATGGATACTGATGATTTTGAAAGAGTTAATACAAGAAAGCAGAAACGAAACCAAAGACTACCACCAAATAAAACTATTGGACAAGGAGAAGAAACTAATACCCATGGTTTGAAAGGAACTTCACCTAAAGCAGGAATGTACTTATGCAGGGCTACTTATACTTATAAAGGGCTACCTGAAGGAGAAGTTAGGAGAAGATGAAGATTATGTAGTGAATGAGTTACCATGACAAATTCCGTTGAAAAATGCTCAGATATATGGAAAACTGTAACTGAAAAGTTAATGTACCGCCCTCCATTACTTACCTTTTGGTTTCAATATTATTTTGTGAATGATAAAAGCATTTAATTTTATTTTTAAGAAAGCCAGAGCAAACTCGAATGATACACCAAGAACTATGAATGATTGCACATGCGTCATCAATAAAATACACAAATACTTTTCCCATGAGAGTGGGAAATAGATTTAAAAAAGTCAACACTCGTGGTTATTCACTGAGAGAAATCTTGTTAGAATTGTAGCCTGCGCTTGTACATTGAAAGCTACGCATTTTTACATTACACTGCACAAATAGTTGTCTTCACAACTGACTATGACAATTACAAATTCAACATCCAGTAACTTTCATATCGTAATCAGAAACTCAATCCTCAAATTGAGGAATACCTGTGTATAGTCTGTCTAGAAACAAATTTGTATGTAAATTGACCGTGTCCTAAAGAATTTATTCAAGATTTGCTACCATTCTTAATTGAATACCTACACAACATTTATCTATAAATAAAACGAACAAGCCAATTAGGCACCTTTCTCAATTAGCCCGCTCCTGGCGTTATCAGTTACGGCAATTAGTGCGAACTGACTTAATTCGTTGGAATCACGAAACGGGAGGGACTAAATAAGTTTTTGCGTCGTGTAGATTACTGGAATGACGAAAAATTGATAGTCTAAGAGTGTTAACTTTTACGGCCGTGGTTCGACAATGAAATTATTCAGCAAATTCATCTAAAGACAAAGTATTGGCGTCGATTTAGAAGCAGCGGTGATGTTGCTGCTCGGGAACAATTTGTGCGTTTGAGGGCAAAAATAAAGTTGGACGTGGACAACGCGTACAAAAAATTTGTCAAATCCGCTGAACATGACATCAAAGACAATCCAAATAAATTCTGGGCATATATAAATAACGAAAAAGGTTCCACCAGCATTACGAAGGAGAATCTTCAGATACTCCTTTAGATATTCTTTGCTGATAGCTTTGCTGATTTTTTCTCAAAATCATATATCACCAGCTCTCCAACCGAATTGAGCGATGACCGTCCATACTCACAAGTCTAGAACATTTATTACTCTGAAGAAAATGAAGTGATAGCTGCTTTGAAACATATAAAACTACATATAAAACTGAAAATGACAAGAGGTCTCAACAGCATCCCTCCACTGACTGTCAGGGATTGTGCATATATTCTAGCTTGATATTAATAAATATCTGCATCAAAACTAGTACCGGCCAGATCTATGGACTAAACTGATGTCATATATAAGAACTTCTCTGAGGCGTTCGACAGACTTAATCACGGATTACTGCTATCGAAATTGTACAGGTACAGCTTTTCTCTGACTCTGATCCAACTTTTCATATCATACTTCACTGACAGACGTTAGTATGGTATATTCAATGGTTTCAAGTATGTGGAATATGCAGCTACCTCGGGTGTTCCACAAGGAAGCAAGCTGGGTCCACTTCTGTTTAACGCCTTCATATTATATTGTGAGATCCGTCTCATCAGTTGTATACAGACAAAGTTGAACGAGTACAACCTCGTTTCCTGAAACGTCTCTCCTCTAGATCAGATAACATCTATCCACCAACTGGATTTAGATAGACATGCTATGAATAACTTGAGTTGCTGTCGTGATTGTCACTCCACGATTTTCCTTTTCGAACTGATTAATAATCGAATTTTTCACCCACATATTCTGCAAAAACTTAATTTCAATGTATCTAGACCAACCTCTAGAGTGGTTAATCCTTTTCATCTGCCAACACCACAAATATTCTGAAACGTTCAATTTTGCAAGTTGTCAACCAGACATTTTTTACTGTTCCATCTCTGGGATTAGGTCTTTTTACTTCGGCTAATTCTATATGTATTGTTTTTATCTTATAACTTATTGTAATTGTATTGTGATTTGACTCATATCCCTGTTCTGTAGTTGGGTGTGACCTGTAGAACAGTGTATAAATAAATATAAATATAAATAAATATAAATATTTGAATTTGTAAATGAAATCTTTACTTTTTCTCAATTTTATATTTTTTCATTCTGATGTTTATTGTAAATAATCTTTTGTGAATTATTGATAAGTGTTATTTTATGTGCCCACCCCTGGTCTAATAAGTGTTATAGGATGTTTTCTGTTTTCAATTGACTCACCATATGTTCAAATTGTACCCAATTGGCGAAAAAAATTATCATTATTATTGATATCCACAAATTCCAGCAGGTGGCAAGCATGAGTGGAATTAGTTTTCTTCAGCTCGAAACTTTTTTTATGTTCGAAGATTCTCGTTCTGAAACTTCTGGAAGTCCTTCCTATATAAACTTTTAAGTACGATCCACATGATAGTTGGTAGACCCCTGATTTGTTATCTCTGTCCACTTTTGACTTGCCACTTTTTATATTTCTACCCGTAAAGTTATCAGTATTATATATGCTATGTTTATGTTCGCTTTTGTTAGAAGTTTTTCAATTTTACCTAACGATTTTCCTGTATATGTGAGTGGTTTGTAGGTGTGAGTGTAATTTCGAAAAACCAATTCTCTAACAATTTTCTCGGATGTCCAATGTTTCAAACTCAAACTTTATTATTTTTACCAATACCAATCGATCAGCTATAGATAAAATCGAAAGTTCTCAGGACGAGTGATTTCATTATGCTAATTGCTTCCTTAGTATTGCCTAATAATAAAGTTTTGGTGGAAAATGAAAATTTATCGATGACTTTTTGAGATCTCATGAGATTACCATTTATAAACAGATCATTAATTTGATTAAGATGACTATTATACATATTGATGTATTTAGGTGTAGGTAAATAAATATTGCTGAATCAATTAAAAACCATTATTTAAAATAAAAAAAAACTCTTCTTGTAATCAATTTTACTTCAGAAATGATGAAATCACTTCTTAGACTCTCCCAGAAAAACAATAAGAGTTCAAAGTAAGGATTCCTTGTGGAAATGAAAAGTTTTTCTCAAAGTGAAAATTCCCAAACGAACTACTCTCGAGCAAGCGGGCGCTTCACAGAGAAAGTTGGAAAATAAATAGCTTAATTTCTCTCTGAGATTGTGCCTAACATCGATGTCACAGGTTTTTCGAATTGGGGTGGTTTTCCGTCCGAAGCGACGGCTAATGGATTCACTATAATGTTGGGTCGCGACGGGGTTTTGGCGGGGCCTTCGAGAAAGAATGTTTCCATTGATCCTTTACCTTTCACTTCGATAGCGCCGCGGCATTTAGTCGGGTAACCCTTGGTTTGGAGGATCTGGTTCATTTCTTTGGTTATCTGGAAACAACACGTAAGAAAACTTGAATATACCTTCAATTTTTTATACATTCAAAATAATATCATATACACTTGGATGAATGAATCGAAGAAGTTTTGTATAAAAGTGTATAATTATAAATTCTTATTGCAGAGCGCTTTCGACTTTCGTCATCATCAGGCAGGCAACAGGAAGTATCGAAAACGAGTACATTGTAAGATTTGATTTATATAAAACTCATTAGCCTAATAACCAACGAAATACATGTTAGAGATTGAGGCCATGTGATTCAGTCAAAGTATACTTTGACTGGCCTTTCAATACGTTTCAAACCATCAAAAACCTCATGGGAGCAGACGCCCAATTCTTCCGCTATCCCACGCACCGTTTGTGATAGGTGAATATCCACCAGGGTCCTTAAATCCTCATCCTGGATAACTGTGGGTCGACCACTTCGAGGCTCATCATCGGAGCTAAAATCCCCGAAACAAAATTTTGCAAAGCAACGTCAAACAGTGTGTTCATTAACAGTATCATTGCCAAATGTCTGGTTAATTTTTCAGACTGTTTCGACAGCGCTTTTGTTCAATTTGAATTAGCGGAGAAGAATTGGCCGAATATTACTCAACGACATCATATATAAATGGAAGTTACGTCATTTCAGGCAAACAGTGACGTCATCACATCAGTGAGGTTACTTCTCAGCTCGGCAGACAAGTCAGACAGACCACCCAGTAGACCAGAGTGCACTAAATTGTCACGTGGTGTCCTCAAACTATCACCCTACTAGCTGGGCGGTAAAACAGCCAATCAGAGTGTACCAATTTGTCACGTAGCGGCCTCAAACTGTCACCCAGCTCACCAGCTAATCAGAGCGCACGTTTCTGCATCTCAGAACATCGTGGCGGGAGATTTGAATTTTCAGTGAACGTAAATAATTCAAGCGGACAGTCAATCAGGATCAGGCGTATCTTATTGGTTGAATACGGCAAGCCAAACCGTAGTTATGTTAATTCCTTCTTCCTTTCGGTTAACATTGTCTTTGTGTTTGTGAATGTCCATTGCCCCCTTATATAATATTGGGTGGTAGCTTTGAAGTGATGTAAGGGCTTCCTCTGAGTACATGTTCAGCTAGTGCTTGGTATGCCCAAGAGGCGGACATAAAAAAACCTACAGACCACGACTAACAAAATCACAAATAACTTCGACTACAAACGGAGTGGCGAGACTATCATCACAAAATTGTCAAAATGATCTCTCTTCATCTAACCATTTTATACTTTCTTCAGCAGCAGCTTCTCTGGCCAGTCCACATAAAAAAGGTTAACAAAAACAGTCCAACCTAACAATTACGGAATTACACAAATCTCTTTATCAATGAGATGATACCGTTGTCAATAGAACATATGAATTGATGATAACAAAGTAGAATGTTATGGTGAAGATGATATTTGAGAATGTGAGTCTCACCTGGATTTTGTCGCAGACTCCAGTACTGTCCATCCTGCTGGCGACGTTAACAGCATTCCCCCAGATATCGTACTGGGGCTTTCTGGCCCCAATGACCCCCGCCACCACGGGGCCTACGTTGATGCCGATCCTAATGCGGAAGTGGTTGAACGAGTGCTCGTTTACCTCCTCCAGCAGCTCCTTCAGCCTGAGAGCGTAGTCAGCCATGGCTGTCACGTGTTTGTATTCGAGCATATCACAAGTGTTTTGCGTTAACCCTGGAAAAAATTTATCGTTTTTGGTGTCTGGAGACTGCAAAGTTACTGACGCCACAGGGAAAGGTAAGAAAAAGCTGAATCCATTATCGACAGATACTCGATTCAATCATTTATTTATTTCAACGGACAAGCCAATTCACAATCAGTTTCACAAGTGTTCATATTCTGTCAGACTTGGTTAGTAAATCATAATTCAAATTATCTAAACGAACAATTAGTTAAGGGTAGTCTTCCCTTACCTACACAGTTGGTTCATGGACTGACACCTATCAGAAAACAACTACTCCTCTGGCTAATACCACGAATGTCGTTGAATTATATCCGACAGGGCGGTATAATCCAAGGCCCTTCGTGGTATTAGACAGGGAAGTACTTGTTTTCTGCTGGGTGTCATTCCATGCACCTATTGTTTAGGTAAGGGAAGAATGGCCTGAAAGAATTGTTCATTCAGATAATTTGATTTATAGCCAGTCTTCAAGAATGTGCATTCAAATATGTGGTTGGTTAGTATCTCGTCTACAGGCAGAGGGGGCGATGATAAATATGTTGCTTGCCGTTCGCTTCAGCTCTCTTCGAGGTATGATACTCTGAAAGAATTTGATTTTTAATTATGAGAAATCGTCGACTCCGAGTTGGTGTAGGATGATACCCTGAACTGGTGGGATGTCCAATAGCCCGAAACCGGTCTGCAAATGTGGCCATTGCAATAATTGAAAGTCTATTCCGGTAGTTGGATCGCCAAAAGCATATGAAGAAATTTCTTCTGTGAAGAATCCTACACTGACACCTGTCGAATACAATCCAACGCCCTTCGTGATATAAGCCAGGGGTGTAGTTGTTTTCTGATAGGTGTCAGTCCAAGAACCAACTGTATGTAAGAAATGGCTGGCCTGAACGAATTGTTCATTTAGATAATTTTATTTATTGTCAGTCTTCAAGTATGCCCACACTATAGAGGACATCATAAATGTTCAACAGATAGTTAAACGGTGATGATTTGCTAACTTTGCAATCACATAAATTGTTTCATTTCCAGGAAGGTGAAGTAGGAGACATCTCCTTTATATAGGCAGGTGTAGGCCAAGACTCGCCGAACACGATAACTCTGGACACTCGCATAGGACACGCCTGAGTTTCATCTTCCTTTTGACACATTCTGCATAGAGGTGTGTCCACTAGCTCCATATCATGGGGCTGGTGGACAGTCAGAAATCCTACTGTTAAGCATAGGTTTTTCCTGGCCATCGTTAGATGGCCTGGACTGCATCCTTTGATTCCATCCCATGCATTTAGGGATTGAGCATGGGTATGGCGTTTGGCTAGTTCCGCAATTGTCGAAGTCATCAGGCCGTAGGTGTCACTGGGTCTTAAAATTCTTAGTCCAGCCGCTCCCTTGGCTGAAGAATCGGCAATGCGATTACCTTTACTCCTGTCGTGACTTGTCGTGCCCTACCGAGGTTTTGGCTAAATCTTGGTGGCACTCTAGTACTACCCCTGAGGTGATACGTTGTCTGTTGAAGGCTAAAAGGGCCTGTCTACTACCAGTGGATATTGTTATGTTTTTGCTAGAAATTCATTTCCTGGTTATTTCTTTTGTGGCGATTGAGATATCAGCCAGTTCTGTTTGGGCCACGCTGGTATTTTTCCCATTCCCCACTTGAACCTCAGGCTTAATGATCTGGAGTATACTCCACATCCTGAGCCTTCTTTGGCTTTTGAGCCGTCTGTATATATGTGTATTGCATTCGTAGCATCTGACTCTGTGTTCTGTTTTATTTGTAATTTGTAAGGTTTATTAAACACAAACCTGGAACACCTCCTCATTATGACAGGATAGTTCGGGTGGATCCCAATTATCTAAATCGATGGATGAACAGATATTGTCCCACTGAATGGCCTGAAGAATCACCTGATCTGACGCTCTTAGATTTTTTTGAGGATTCGTGTCGAAATGAATAAAATGAGAAAGCTTGCAACGAAAATACTCCAGAGACATTCTATTACGTTAGAAATTAACTTATAACAAAAGTTCATTACTGGCAGGAAGTGAAATGTAATTATGAAATGATATTTTGTTCAAATACTGAAAAATTATATTTTCAAGTAAATGTTTTCTGACCTTGATATCTTTCGCATTTCAAGAGTTACGAGGTGGTGGATTGTACCACCCTGTTGTAATGAATTTCATTAATTGATTTTATGAATTTTGAAAAGAATTTGTAACTTTGTCTCTATGATAGTTTTGTTTCGGGTGAATATCACTTACTCACACTTTTATCATAATATCAGTAAACGATTTCCAAAAAATCGAATTACACCAAGAAAACAATTCTCAATGTAGGTACACTTGACAGTTATTCGAAAGAAAAATCTTGGAACAATCTTGAATATTTTCACAATCCCCGTTAGTTCGAACACATCTCTCATCAGAGTCAGTCAGTCGATCCCGATATCGAAAACTGATTCTCGACCTAGGAAATGGATGTTTGGTCTGTTACACGTGAGCGGATTTAATTTCGGAGAATATGGAGAATATCCTCCACCATTTGCGTAATGAAATGCAGACAATTTCCCTCTGAACAGCTGTAGAGCTTGATTTATCTCAAGGTAAAGCATTTTTGTGTCTAGTCGAATGGAAGATTTTAATTAAACTTTCTAATGAAAATTCACCATAATCAATCACTTCCGGAAACAAAATATATTAAGTTCCTTGAAGTAGCCCATAGAAGTAGTGCGAGCAATTAGTATTGCTAATTTCGAAATAATTTGAGGTGTAACAATTTTAATTTCGTGTAGAAGAAGACTCTCGAAAAGTATACTATTGAAAAAGTTTGAATGAAATTTCCAAGCGGGTATAGGAAGTAGATTCATTGCCAACACAAAAAGAGCACAGGGTAACATAAAAATAAATCGAGAAAATTTGCTGTTTTCTTTTTTTGAAACCCTCATGATGAATATGGATTTTGGCTCCGAAACATTAATTATGTTATTGTGAAACACAATTTGCAATATGTTTCCAAAATATTTGAAAACTAATCACAATATTTCATTCCATTACGGTATATTGATTTTTGTTAAAAAATTGTTTTTGATTTTTCGACGCATCAAAATGTGCTTCCGTAGGATTTAGGACATTCAAGAAAACTCAATTCATTATCGAATTCTTTCATCGTTGAGAATTTCATTGAGACACTTAGGCGATTTCTGAACGCTCCTGAAGAAGGTATTTTATAACGGGTGATTTTTTCAGAGGTATAGGATTTGATTTTCAAAACAACACAAAAAATTTTAAAAAATTGATGAAATCTTTATTGGAATCGATATAACGTACAATATAATTCAATGTTTGAAGATGATTTCATGCAAATGTTGTCCGCGGCTCCGCTTTAGACGGACCACGCACAAGGTCCAATTTTGGCACACTTTCTCTAACATATCAGGTTTGTTCTGGTTCTACGAAATTCAAGTTCTAGGACGTCAGGATCATGCGCAGTTGATATAGAGCGTTCTGGTTTATTGAGGATAATTTCGGACTGATGAATCCTCTGTTCT
>WOGO01000850.1:0-20515 GCA_015342085.1 Leptinotarsa defecta | reverse complement strand
GCTAGGTTGAAATGTTCATCTATTTCGAACCTTCCAAAGAGTTTCTTGCTTCCGTTAGAGGTTGAGTCTTGTTTGAAAATCATCAGTGTTATTATTACATTGACTGGTGCCTCAGCTATACTTGTTTCCTTATAACAGTCAGTTAGTTTGGCGCATGTTTGGCAATACAATTATAGAAAATAATTTCAAGTCATCCGCGAACCATAACCGCTCACAAGATAAACTTTCACATAAGTCATTAATAAACAATAACAATAAAAACAAAAGAGGACCTAGGTTGGAGCCCTGAGGCACACCAGAATATATGTTCTAGATTTATAACCGTTATGGGACACGAATTGTTTTCTACATGCAATTTGAAATAATTGAAATCAATACATTCCTATTTTGTTGTCTTTGTCATGGATCAAGAACAATAAACCGTAATAAAATAAACACGAATTGAATTCCGACAGGGTACTGAAGAAGAGGAAAGCCGAGATCGCGGTGATCACAAACACAAAATCTTTCGAAAATAATTTACTCAAAATTTGTGTTGTTGAAATGGAAATGCGTTTTTGAATTTTATTAAAAAATATTTTTTTATTTGTCACAGTTCTGATATACTGCAAACTATTTAATATTTGATATGTTTCATGGGTATTATAATTGAAACCACTTTTGTTGGTCAGGACTGTCAAATGCGATCTTTTAATTTACAAGATCGTCTTTACTTTCAGCATTTATTCTATGAACTCTTTAATAATTTATACATTTATATCTACTCAAATTTCTGGAACAAAAATCCTATCGCAACTGCCGGAAACGTGCGAATGGCGAACATTCGCGGATAACGAAACAAAAATTCGCGGACTAGTGGAAATAGAGATACACCGGCGAACGATCAGATATTTATACGAGTTCAAAAAACATATTTGATAGTTGAGTGGAAGCATGAAATCATTTTGCGTTTTCCCGGAAACCATAAACATGCCAAACAGAATTTATCTCGAGGGAAGGGTTTCTACGTCAATTTTTATATAATCGCTTTTTGGTGTAAATCAAACGGTGCTGATTTAGGGTCCGGAAGTTATAAATTCATTTTAACAATGAAGCTAGATAGAAAATTACTAACTGGATTATAATTCATTTACTGTACAAGGAAATCCAGAAGTTCAGAAAAAGTTTGATATTCACTCCATTTCTTATCTTTTTAGGTATATTTACTGGCTCAGTAAGTTTGATAATATCAAGAAAGACTCATTTGGAGGTGGACAATCGCAAATTTTTCATGTGTACAAAGCAATTTGCAGAGTTAAACCTCTGCATATTTTGAAAAAATTAAAATAACTCATCGGAAAAGAAAAAGCCGATTTGAAATAATAAAACTACTTACTGGTATTACATTTCATATTGTTGTGAAAAAAAGATGAGTTGATGAATGAAATATTCAATACAGAAACTGTTTTGAGGAAATATATAATATATTCGTACCTATGTATTGATGTATATGCATTCACGTATTCGAAATATTTTCAATCTATACCATGAGAAATTAAAAATAGGGATTGGCTTTCTACCTCTCCATCTTATCAATTTCAAAAAATCAACTCTTTACAAAGATGTTTAGATCATTCAAAGAAGTAACTTTTTTTTTTAATAATCTTTCCTGAAAACATACCCTTTTTAATTTGATAAAAGATATATTGTATGTATTACATTTTTTAAAAAGACTGATGGTGTTGTATACTCATTTTCAAGGTGATTCTTTTTTCGATTTTCATTTCCACGTTCATGGTTGTTCACAGAAAATGACTCTAGAGTTTCAAAAGAATCCGTACTCTTCCCAATTCACTTGTTTCATATAAATGATCTAGAAAAAATCAACCTTTCAGCCAATTTTGCTATTTTCGCAGATAATTCCACCGTATATATGGTATTGCATTTATATCGAAAATATTGGAAAAAGTTCCCAACTGTTCCTGTAATGAAATATTGTTGCAGTCATTGTTCAAGCTTCAAAAAAGATCTTCAGATATCTGACTAAAAGAAAATTGGCTGTGAACCCTTATCTGCTGCTCATAAAATTCTCACCCGCATAGCGATTTTCAATAATGACACGAAAATATAATGTTATTATTGCAACATCTATCAAATTTCTAGGTTATTTATTTCTCATGACTCCACTTTATGAACAAATATGTAAATATCCAACATCGGTACATGAAAGACATAGACAGGAATGAATGATCACAAAACCGTAAATTGTTGCGGTTGTTCTATTTTCAATATAAAGTTATTTTCGGGTGTGACCAGAAGTTTATAGATCATCAACTACTTGTCCTAAATTTTAAAATGTCAGATGGATGATGTATACTTTTACAAAAACGCCTACTAGTCCTGTCAAGGATCACCCTGTTTCTTTTTCAGACTTCTTCAACGGTAAATGAAGTAATAAAAGTAATCTTTCTTTTCTTCCAACAGAAGTCTTTGCAAATTCCTGAAATGAATAAATATTTTACTGGACAGGTTCACCTTCAAGATTTTCTATATTCCTCAACTAATAATTGAAACATCCACTACATGCCTGTATCTCAAACATCTCAAACTTGGTGAACGCTCCATTTTATACCGAGAACACGTCGCGGTCCGTACAGGTTAGATATTCGAAGGTGTGAGATGTCACCAAATGATTTATGACCGCACTTTATCGTGTAGAGGCTGACTGTTCGCCTCCCGGTTGCTGAATCTGCAACTCTCCACTCATGTGTGCTTGTGGCGATAATCAACGGAATGGAGTTGCCGAGAATGTCCATAGAGCTGACCGGTGTGGATAAATTGGAACTCTACCGGGATTCTGAAATATTCGGAAGTGCAGAGTATGCGGTTTTTGTAATACTGGTTTATTCTTGGAAACATCTGCTCGCTAGTTCCATAAGGTGCTAGGAACTGCATATTAAGAGATAGGACCTCGTTAATCCCTAGCGCGCGCAACTTCTGACTTCTGAAGATTATCGTTCGTAAATGGGACACAACTAGTTAACGGAAAGATTTATTTCTACCACATTACAAAGGTGGCTTTCTTATCTCAGAAGTTAACTAATGGTTTTGCAGATTTTTGTAATTTTGCGCTAAGAGCGAAAAAGTTAGCGATCGATAGCGACAATTTTGCGCTTCGTAAGGGCAGTTTAGCATTTGGGGTAAATGTGGGTTCACTATTTGGAGTATTCTGACCTCAAAGTTACTTTTTATTGTTGAACAATATGTATAGTGGAAGTGGAGCATAAGCGATTTCTGAATATTTAGTTGATCTTTACCAACATTAATGCACTAATTTCATTACAGAAACAAATTTCTACTCTCAAATATCAATGTTTAGTTACGTGTGCTGCTGTTGACTATTTTGCGCTTAGGTTGGAAAGTTTGCGCAGGGAAAATTTTTGGTTTCCGTAGTATTTAATCCCTAAGGTGGTTTTTCTCTGGCTTCATTACTACAGAGGATTTTCTACTTTCGAATATTAACATAGAGATGACACCATAACCTATTTTGCGCTCAGTAGCAGAAAAAGTTGCACTCAGTAGTGAATTTTCTCGCTGTTATTTCTAATGCCAGTTCGTCATTTGATAATAACTGTTACCGATATATGGAGGGTCACTATTATGGTTTTTTGATTACCAATTGACCACTGAAACACGTTATTTTCGTCTACTTAAATAGCAAATATCAACAGTAAAGTTTGCCGTTGTTTTCCACCTTGCGCTTCCTAATATCGTATTTTTAAGATATTACTTTTTCATTATTGATTAATCTATGTAGATTGAAAGTTTGCTGTCATTAGCTATTATGCGCTTGAAGCAAAAAAAATACTCGGTAGTGAAAAATTTGCGTTGATTTACACAGTGATAGTTGATCATTTGGAATACTAGTTAATAATAAGCTTCAAAGTTCTTCATTGTGGTTTTTCGAATATTGCTTGGTTCTAAAACACTTGTTCGCATTACAAAAAAGGTTTTTTTCACTCCCAAATGTTTACAAAAATATTTCTCAATTTCCAAAATTTATAATTAATGTCGCCAATATATTTATAGCTATGGTATTACAATATTAGTATTTTTATTGTTGTAGGTAACATATGTAGTTGAATTGAAAATCTACAGGCTTTAGAAATATTTGCAAGTACACCTTGTGCCGTTTCTGAATTAGCTACACTTTTCCTATTTTGCGATCAGTGGCGAATAAGTTTGGCTCGATAGCGAAAAAAATTGTATATTTTCAACAGTGAAGCGAAGTTGAATAACAAATATGGTTTGAATTATATTTCACCATGTTTGCGACTGCAAATATAGGTATCACATAGCCAAAATATTGAAATAAAATGTGGACATGTCTCTAGTAGTTACTGATTTCAAAAAGGAGGTTGGCATTATGAAGCGCGAAATTAAAATTTCAGTGTATATTATATTGATGATCAAAAATGCAAAAAATTTGTTTTGAAATGTGAGTAAAGAAAATAATAGAAGTTGATCTACCATAAACTCTCATAAGAGAAAGTAGACTTATTGTTAAACTAATTAGAAGATTTGAAATTATTTTAAGCAAAATCCGTAATGCAATTAGGTTTTCATTTTCGAATTCGTGAATGAAGAGAAAACACCCATGAATTCAAAAAATTGCAGTTTGGAAAGTAATGGACAATTATTGCTACTATATTAGATACAAATAGTTGATATTATCATTTTTGAAATGGAATTTCTCATTTTGATGATAAATATTTCAATGACTTCGTTAGAAATGTGACCTCCCGAATATATAGAATGAAAAGGGTTTCACAATATATGCATACTCAGTAAGAATGTATTCATAATAACTGAAACGCTGAATGCCATCACTTTTATTTTTATATAAGTAAGATTCTTAGTCGATGACTTGTCTTCCCACACAAAACAACAGTAGTCTCTCCCAATCTCTCATGAATGATTATCTTTAATCCATGGTGGATGTTATTACTGTATTAAGTCGCCCACGTATGCACTTCTTTATTTCTTTATTTATTGAGAACTTGCTGTGGCTCTTGTTCGACCTAGAAAATAACAAAGTTAGTTTGATAATATAATTATTTCAGAATAAACTTCAGAAATAACGAAATTATGGCTTTTTCCAATTGTTTCAGTTATAACTATTGAATAGAACTATATTTAACTATATAGCTGTGTAAAAAATATGTTTAATGGTTCGACCTAGAAAATAACAGAGTTAGTTTGATAACATAATTATTTCAGAACTAACGAAATTATGCCTTTTTCTAATTGTTTTAGTTATAACTATTAAATAGAACTATATTATTCAACTATATAGCTACATAATTATAAAGAAATTCGTTATTATGAGTATAGGAACATTATGAACGTAAATGTAATTATTTTCAGAATTCTCTAAAATTCAATTTACAAGTAACGCGGCGTTACTGAATTGACAAAAGCATGTCAAAAGTAACTTATAAAACAAATTGAAATGTCTTTAGAAAATTATTTGTTGAAATGCATTCTAGTAGCCGAAAAATAGCATAAGGGACTCATTTATAAAGAAAGATTTTAGTATTAATCATAAACTGAGTACGCTCTTCCAGCATCTATGAAAATCACACAAATTGTAATCCCCTTAATCATAAACTAGTTCCATAATAATTATACTCACTTGCTATCAAAACATCTTCTACAGACTAACAATATTCTAAAAATTTGCAAACATGACCTTATTGTCCGACCTTTACTCTCCCATCCATCAATATTTCATAATAAAACTCTAAACATTGCTTGAATGAAACATGTTTATCCACTTTCCCGTGCTGAATAAGTGATCACATTCATGCCAATTAAAAAACATTCAAGTTCATCTCGCACCAGACACTTCGTCAATGAAATCAAAACTCACCAATGTGAAATTACGTCATAATCAAACTTCTGATACGTCAACTAGTTCCCAACTAATGACACCGACCTAACCTAACGCTTTTAGAGGCCATTATATTCCCCCGTTCAAAGGAGCCATGTTGATGGATAGCAGCCATGATTGTTTAGAATTTTTAGTGTTCCCCTTCAGGGTTTAACTCCACCCTTCATTCAATCACTTCTGTTGTTATCCACCCCCTGCCCTTCCCTATTTTACTCCTTGTGTAAAATACCTTTCACTGCCATCTACTGGTTATTTAGTGGTTTTCTTGACCCCTGGCACAGTTTATGTCTTTATACACTCCCGATAGTTTATCACCTTACTGATAGAGGGAACGCCGATCGTTTTTTTGGGTTTTCGGCGAAATGTATGGGCAGTATAGATTTGTCGCGATCAATTATGCTGTAAACTCTTCTGGGGACAGAGGTGGGCAGAATTTATTTGAGGAGGAAGTGATGGAATAACATTATATTTGAATCTTGTTGATCATGAAAATGCTTTGAGTGAGTCATGATTCACTGCAAATAATGAAAAAAACTTATAGCATAAAAGTTGTTAGACAGTCAAAAAAATTGTGCTCATGAGGACATTAAAGTCGATCCAAGTTACGAGGGATGAAATGGGGTGAACTTTCACTGGAGAAAAATGTATGTTCGATACATTTTGTAACCAAAACCGGCTATTTTTTAAATCAAAATTTGGTTTAATATTTTATTTTGATTTTGGGCTCAAACATCCATAGATATCCTGAAAACTTTTTTTTAGTGTGTTTGTGTTTTCAGCAGTTTTTTCTTGTTGAAACGCTAAATTGCATTTTGTCTAAGAAAAAAGTATCATTACTGTGATGAAATTTGCCAGAATATTCGAAATATATTTTCACAATAAGAGTTTCAAGCATTTGATTATATGTTGAAGTACAAATGAAAACTCAGAAAAATATCGAATATCATTTCAACTTATTAATGAAGCATTGCAGTGTAAGTTGACAAAATAGTTACTTTTTGGTCTGTCAACACGGAACGGATTCAGCCAGAATAAAATTGTACCTATTGCTATATTTTTCAATTCAAGAAAGGTTATTAAATTAACTCAACTTATAACGTAACTATTTTTTCTCATCTGCAACTTCTTGATTCAACTTTTTTTGAGGGAGGTCTAGCTTAGTGGTATCATCTACAGAAATGAAAATATGTCCAGCATGAATGTGATACGGGATATTATTGATATATATTAAGAAAACCATTTCAAACACTTACTTTCTTGTTCTCTTCAATCTAATCTGGATTTTGGTATTCTGGAAAAACAATTTCTAATGCTTATCATTATTGTGTAGACATCAATCAAGTAAGGTCCCTTTTTTTCAAATGTTACCACTTTTCTATTTTTCATTTTTTAGAATGAACATTTAAGAAGAGTCAAGTTGGTTATTTGTTAGTGAAAAAGGTTGTATTTAATCAGTAAATTGATTTTTTCAATTCTTATAATAATTCTACCTAATGGAAAAATCATGAATGGGCGAGGTTCAGCTAGAAATAATTATTCCATAAAAACTGCACGTTAGAAATAAAAATATGAAAACATAAGTTTCGTAAAGTGTACATTTTTCACAACAGTAGTGACGTGGACGGAAAACTAAAATACTTCTTCAACATAGTAACTGGTCTATTGAATATAGGTACCACATGGATATTTTTACTTTGATTGATATATAATTTTGTTGTTTCTTATTCACAAACTATTGTACAATTCTAAAATATTCTAAATGCTCAAAAATACATTAAAACAAAAACATTGCTGTGAAGGTTGTGACTATATTTTATCATATTTTATCATACTATAATCTCCCTACGCTACTGCAATAGACAGATTAAGGCAAAAACGTCAGTCTTTTCTGAGAATTTACCTAGTGTCTACTATTTTGGAATTATACTATACCCTGAAAACATAGAGTTATTAGGGCCCAAGCTAAGGAGGAAAAATCAAAATTTATGATTACATTCCCTTCAATGTTTGCGAATTTCAATCCCAATAGCTTCGAAAATTCTTTTTTTATTTAATTTTTTTATCATCCTGATGGTAAATACTTATTACCGATTTTGTTTGTCCGCTTATTCAAAAGGACCCAGAATGTCTTGAATTTGGGTTCAGATCCATCCATTGATTCAGTAATATGAAAGTATAACGAAAAAAAATCAACTGACCGCGATTTGGGTGAAAGCATTTACATGCTGGCCTCTTGAATTATTAATTTCATGAAATAGTTTAAGTGGGAATAACCGAACTAGATTTTAAAACGATCAAATACCTGATAAATCGTGACTTGTTTTGTAGGAGTGGAGAGATTATGTTGTTTCATGCTGAGAAACAAACTAAGAGATATTTTTTGTGTGTTCTTGAGATAGACAGACGCATATATCTGTCTATTGAAATGGATATGTTCAAGGTCAATTTTCTAATATGAAAATCTAGTTGTATGCAACGAAATTTGGAAATACAAATTTTCTGTTCGAATAAATTTGTTTTACTTTTCCAAAGCATTTAATCATTTGTTCGCATTCGTTCATGAAATTATAAGACATTTGAGCGTAAGCAACCTAAAAATACTTTATTGGGACACCGTACTTTGACAATCTAGATCTAGTATAATAGCAACAAAAGGTAATATGTAATCCTCAGATGGAAAGTCTATTGAAACTGACAGTAATCTCTCAATTCAATATCCAGGGTAATATTAGCCCGAGAAGTAGTGGTTTTCCGGCAGTCAATCAACAGAATCAACAGAACGAAATATTCATTTTCTTAATCCTATAACTGATTAACGGAAAAAACAGATTTTAAACAGATTTCAGACTGATTTTTTTTAATCTTATAAACTTTATGTCCGTAATATCTTCAATAGAGAAGTAAAATGAAATTATAAGTGAAGGTAATAAATGCTCGAGACGTCAATGACACCATTATTTCAGCTGCTTTTCATCCCTTATTTCGTTTTGTCAATATTTGTTTGTAGTTTGCAAGTTATCCTCAGAAACTATTAATCGAGTTAAAGAAAAGAAAAATTTTTTGACCTGGAAAGATTTTCCAATCACGTCTCATTCCTAACAGGTTTGCTCGCAAAGGGCTGATTTTGAGAACCTTGTGTTAGGAATATCTAGAGCCACATCATGTGAGTGAGATATACAAGTGTATAAAAGACGTCATCCTGACGTCATGATGAATCCCTATATCTCTAACTACACCTCTTTTGACTTCCATTGGAGTAGTATAAGCTAATGACTTGAGGTGGACCCAAAAGAAATAATCCAGGGGGTTTAAGTCCGGTGATCCAGCAGGCCATAAGTGAGGTCCACCTTAATCAATACAGCGATCTCCGTACGTTACTGTTAAAAATTCTCGTGCCAATATGCTGAAATGCGCTGCTTTTCTCTTAACCAATGGTACGTTCTCCAGAAACTGAGGTAGAGTTTGTTCGTTGGTAAGTATTCCTGGCAAAAATACCGGTCCAATTAGGAAGTCACCTACAATTCCCACCCAAAGGTTTAACCTGAACTGATGTTGAAAGGGATCTTCAAGCACCTCATGTGGATTTTCTTCACCCACACATGGTTATTGTGGAAATCAATTATGGCATATCTTGAGAAACTGGCTTCATCGGTAAAGCGTCAGTAGTTGAGGGATTTGAACCAATGTGCACAAAAGCCACAGACAGAATGCAATACATGGAACAAAATCTGCAGGAAGAAGTGCCTGAACTCGTTGTATGTGGTATGGGTACAACAAATAGTCTCTAAGAATGTTCCAAATCGTCCCGTTACTTACATTTAAAGCATTTGCAATTTTTCGAGTAGAGGTACCTGTATCTATCATGGCCAGCACATTATCTTCTACTTCTACCGTTCTCACTGTCATTGGCCTTCCTGGTCCTGCATTTCGCTTCAATACTCCTGTTTCACGAAGTCGTTGATGTATACTTTGGAAAGTTTTTCTATTAGGCACATCACGATTGGGAAATCGTTCACTGTACAACTTCCTAGCTTCCAATGAATTGCCATCAGCATCTCTATTCAAATTGAATGTCTGCAGCCGTTTGTAGTAATCGGAATGTTGTTGATAAGTACCAACGGAATTGTTAGATTTTCGAAACGAAAGGCACTATCAAAAATCATCAAAAGACTATTCCAAGGAATAGTCCCTCAATTTTTTGGCTCATGTTTAATAGACACCCTGTATAGACACCCCAAATTTGAAAGTCCGTTTACAACCACTTACGATTTAGGAGGCAAGCTTCTATTCAGGTGAACTATACTTATGACATTTTGTTACTTTTCGTCTGCTTTTCAGGTGACATTTGTAACAACAGGAGTTGATAACTAGAAGACGATAACGGTCTCATCTTGATTGTTGAGTTATTTATTACACCTGCTTTAGTTATCACTCTGGAGGCAGAAAATAATAGCGATACATTTACACTCCATATTTTCCTCATCGGCACAATACTCTTTAGACGACTCATGGATTTTATTCGTTTCGGCTATAATAATAACTCGGATTCATCATGCCAGTTTATGGCAACACCATTCCACTCATATAAAATCAAGGGTACAAAGCCTAATCGCAAATAACAATAAAAAAATATTGGATTATTACAAGGACATATCATACTGACTGACGGTTTTTGAATTTACTCATCGACACCGCTGACCTTAGACTGACCCTGGTGATGCATACGTTATTAAAATACTTTTAATTAATTGTGACAGTTCTCTGATTTATTGTCACATTTCTTTCTCAGACTTAACAAGCATGTGACAGTTATGTAGTTCAGCAAAAGCTGCTCCAAACAAACTAGTTGCAACAAACAACGGGTATCTCTTATCTTAATGTAGTTTCCGTATGTCGACATTCTTGTGTAATAAATACGTGGTTTACTTTTCTTGGAAAAGTTCTTGTGGCCTAACTGACTGTTGGAAAACTTTGTTGACCTCGCATCATAAAAATCTTGGAAACTATTCAAAGTTCACTCATACCGAGAGTATACTGATCTTGTAGATAACCGTTTTGCCGCATTCTGGTTCAACCTCTTACAAGATATTATGATAGAAAAAAAAGCTGGAGAGTTGAAGATTATTATAACAGATTGGTGAATATGTTTCTTTTTTTCGTTACTCCAATTACGACTCAAATAATGTTCGCCTTTTCTTTTTATTACATGTAATTATTCTTCTACTTTTCACAAATTCTGCATGTTCAACTCAGTACAGACCAAAGAACGTTTCTCAAGTTTTTATTTATTCTTTGTAGTTTGTCTTTGTACTCGTAGAGAAAACTACCCATAAGAGCATGTTTTGAACCAAATATTACCAATATTATGTATCCTAAACGATGTTTGAGGTTGAAATGTGTCTTTCTCTTCTTTGTTAAAAATGATCCATCAAGAATATATAATCATTTATTTTTATGAAAGATTTTTTTATTTTACTCCTCTGATAATTTATTAGCTTCCTCAAAACTGTTTCTTCAATCGGTCCATTGCGAATCTAAAGGAACAAACTGGAACAAAGACTTTGCCTATTAACGAAACAGTATAACCATACCATCAAGACAAAAATTGTGTTATTCGCTGTCCTCAGAAAATTGACTTCATAGAATCTGATCTTTCTTAGGTATTAACATATAGGTAACTCAGCAGAACGAAAACGAGTGTCGAGTAAAATTGAAACAGGATATCACGGCAACTTCAATTTTATCGGATTTACTGTTTCAAAAGAGGATCTTTCACAGTTGATATTCCTTGTAGATAAAATTATAAGGTCCAACTTCTTTCCTGTCTCTGGAGTCAATTTGTGTATATCTAGGTCTTACCCAGTGATATCGAAACTGGTCTGAGGAAACCGTGAAAAACTGAATGAACAAGCGAATCATTGACTTTATATTGGGTTTTAACACATTCGGATACCATAGGCGAGGAAAAAATGATAATTGGGCTAGATACAGATCATTATTTTCCTAAGATTGACTCTGAACCAGTGATATACTAGCTTGAAACTGTAAAAACAGGATTTCGTCTTTTTTTAGGTACAGTTATAATGAATATCACTGGAATTTTATACCAACACCAAACCTTTATTTTAACACCTCGACACGTGTTTCGATCACCAAATGATCATCTTCAAGAGAAAGTTTGAACTGAACGGTACAATTTTCATCTTAAAGATACTCGGTGCCTTTTTCTTCAATCAACCTTCTGTTTCTTGAGAAATTTTTCAGGTTAATGCCAAAAAAAGAATTCCAAATAATTCCAGGTACTTTTCGCACCTTCGGAAGGCTTTACTTCCTGTTCGAGTCGCTGCAATACTCGGAAAACTGACCTGTTGAAATATATGTACGTTAAAATCTGTTTTTCCGTTAAATAGCTGCCGCCCCCCTAGGGAAAACAACCCTCTGAAGTTGAAACTTGTGCGAGCTAAGAATTAACGAGGTCTTGCATTTCATCGTGCGAATCTCAGAACCTTAAAAGATACGATACTTTACTAAAACCACTTTGAACTCTGATAATTCACAGAACTAGTGAAATTACTTTTCAGTTAGTATTACTGCAACTGACACATCCCGAGGACCTCCCCAACACGTGCTGGTTAGTGCCCGATCCAGATATAATTTCAATCCGACCGCAAATGTCCAGCCCTGCCCCTGATGACGAATTAATTAGGAGATAGATCCGGAGAAATCGCCAGCATTCCAGGCGCATTAACTTACAACAATGCGTCCGAATAATCTGACACGGAACGGACACCCTATCGCACCTATCGTACCAGTTGATAGTGCCCCGTGATTTAGTGGTTTGCATATCGGGGGACCATTGAAAAGGCAATTGAAATCGAACGGCGTAATCGCACATGATGAAAACAATTCATCAATGCTCGCCCAATCGATAGCGGGACGAACTTCATGAAAATGCAAACGGCCGCTGGCTTTGCCGAGGCCGTCGACAAAAGGGTGAATGCCAGGGGCGGGGCTAATAATTCGAATCCCCAAATCGGTTTGAGGTATTACGTAGGTTTTCCAAGAGTTGGCGAGGAACATCTGGCTAGAAGGACCAATATATTTTAACTCTGGATGATGAGCAGTGTTGAAATTCATAGAGACATTTGTACAGAAAACAAAAGAACTATCATCTTGGCTTCTGATGCGAAAGTCGTCAGTTCCGGTTATTCAGGCAGAGTCTTCAAATCAGAAAACGTTGCTAATGTAATCGATAACACGCATAACTTTTCGAATTCTACGTACTGTTCATGTCATTGAAGAAGTTACAAATCTTCGCCACCACCAATTGTTAAAATAAATTTGTATATGCGGAGTCGCACCTAACCTAATCTTTCATGAATATTTTTTTGACTTAGCAAGTAGAGGGCAAGTTTATATTCAATATTGCATTTCAAATTCTCCATCCAACTTGTTTACTCTCGCTGTTGTTTTCTTTCAGTAAGATGCATTTGGCCATGCTTCCATTCCGAATGTTGGAACTATGGTGAAGAGATAAAAGGGACCGGCTGAAATAATTTCCTTGTATATGCCTTTACTGCAGTTTCTGAAAATAGTTTATTTTATTATCTCATTAACTTAACTGAAATACAATGGTGGGCTTTAAGATTATAGATATCCCACCGGAAGAAGTGAAAACGTTCCATTTTGTGTTCACGATTTGTAACCCTCAACCACTGATTTACTTCTCATCTGCTTCACATTCGCTTCTATAGATATATGTATTTACACCTCACCCCATTGCAATTCTGTATACTTGGTGAATTCCTTGGTGAAAAAAAAAACGTTTCCCCTCCAATCGCACTACCCATATCTTGAGACTGAATAGAATAACTAACCTTGGTTCAACAAAGAATCCAAAACACTTTTTAAAGCTACCTTTTATTGTTGTATCTAGGTTCTCATTTAGATGCTTCAAAATAATACGCGAAATCACGAAGCAGATATAATCGAACTAGTCTTGGCATCTGAAACTTTGATTGGAGTATTACTCTTTTCACACTCAGTCTTAGTCCGTGTTTTTTTGTTTGATGTTTTGCTATAATTCAATCTTGAATCAGTTGAACCTGATTGTTAACAGTACGGGTTAAGAGTACCTGAAGGTATTCCAGTTATCCTTTTCAAAAGATATCGTTTGGAAGGGATGTCACCGGAATTCTGCCAAAGGTTCAACCTAATCTAGAATTGGACCCTCAAAATAGAAAGGAATACCTTTCAAAAAAAGACAAGGGACCACTTCGAAAAAAAAGACAAGGGACCTGTGATCTCCAGTTAATCTTTACCACTGTCAGGGAATATTGTAGAATGGAAATTCAGTAATCTTACTTATAGTTGCAGAGCAAAGTAGTTCTTCCACCTACAACTGAAAAATATGTGTCTTTTGTCTATATTCTATCTTTTCATGCTAGGAAGGTCGCCGAAACGGGGAAGGGTCTTTCTTTTCTGTGCTGTAGATGTCATCCTCTGCAGTTCATGCTGCTCTGTTAGCTACAGATTCAACTCACTCTGGAATATAGCACACATGTGATTTCTGCTCTCGCGAGCAGAACAATAGAGCAGTTATTTCTACTAGGAGGCAAGTAAAATTTATATGTTTAAAAAAATTGGTTCCCTGCAACGAAAATCAAACTTTGAATTGAAATTTAAAAAAAAAATGCTTTTGTTGACTGAGGTGATAGCGAGCATCAATGAATTCAGTTAATGGGAATTCAGGATCCTTCACCAGACGTGGACACCATCGTTATAATCAGTTCATCGACCTCTTCAACTAGTTTTGAAACGACCTCAATAATCAAATAGTTCTAGTTCCATAGTTTTACTGGCAGCAGTCTTATTCCATTCAGTAAGTAATTAGGTTATGTCTGTAGGTACCTATAGGTACCTACTCCTCAAAAATAAAAATGAAAACCTGCCGTGTGAATTGTTCAACCAAATTTTCAAATTACCAGTTCCTTTTCAGTATGTGAATATTGGAAATATTTCCAATCTTTCTCGGTTTAATTTTGCCAATTACTGGGTCATCTTGACTACGAAGAAAGCTTAGTCTGGCCCTGTTGAAACAATCAGATTTATGAGAATTCCCACAATTTTCGATGTACTGTATTTGCTCCTGCTGGTTAGGTACATTCATTCATGGAGGTTGGATTTGGCAGTTGATAATCTGTAGTCCAAATGTGGATGGGAAATGCATGAAGTTCTTGTTTCAACACCTGCAGATCATCCAAATAATTTTATGTATAGTAATTTCTTGTTCAGTCTGTCGATTCATGGTACCTCCTGCCAGAAGAGGTTTTATCCACTTCAACAAATGTTTAGCGCTCATTTCTTTCTCGTGGTACACAGTGAACGTAAAATAGCAGTAACTTCAAGCGGAAGGTAACCTTGAAAGGGATATATGTAGAAAGCATGTAAGTGCCAGTTTTATAGATCCAAATTGTGTGTACAAGTGATGAATGCATGGGACAAAATTAGGTGGATAAAAAAAGTAATGTTTGTATGAAGCCCCCAGAAAATTTCCTGGCATCCCATATTTTGTACAGAATTCCACACGTGCCACCCTGCAATGCCCACCAATGAAGCGTCAGCAAAAGGGCACAAGGGACAAAGCCAGAGCGATCGTCGATATCATGTTTCGCGCCTGGAATTTTAATCGACCTAAAACAATCTGCGTCGGACTCCCGACCGGAACCAGATAAATCCTATTTCGGTGCACTTCTCCCGGTACTTCCGTTTACTCGGATCACAATTCCGATTAAACACGAATACACAAAAGCGACGGCAGCAACTGTGAAATATGGCCGTTACACATACAATAAAAAACTCTCCGGTGCCCCGTTATCAGTCATCTCTTTCAATGAACACTGAATTATTATCGAAACGTTTTTTTCATAGTGGGGATACACTGGGTCGTTTCTGATGGGCGATGTTGTGGCATCGATGCGACATACTTACTTTGTCGACGACTAGTTTAAGAATGCCTTAATCAGGTCATGATCATTGTAGAATAATACAACCAGTTGCTGGGGACCTTCAACCGCTCTTAGGATGAGATTCTCATCCAAAGAGTTCAGTGCTGTAGTATCGAAGGATTCGACGGTAGCATGGGCATTGGATTAGTTATAATAAACGGTCGGGAATTGGTATTGTGTTTAGTTTATTCACTGTTGTTATTATTGTTTTTAGTTTCTATAGATGGTTATAAGTAATTGACCACAAAATATTCTTTGATAACCTCAAATTCAGTTTTTATATGAGCGCACGCCTATGGTAAAAGACCATAGACGAAATTGGCGAAATTGGCTCCTCACTTCGTTTCGAGGAGACCAAGAACTTTGTGAATTTATGACTGAAAGGAGTGGGAGTGAATTTACTGGTTGATTTTTACTATGTCATGATAATATATCACTTTTCTACAATTCTCTCCAAACTGACAGATTTGAAACATTTTCGTCATACTTATTTTATCGATGGCTATTTCAAGAATTCTGTAATTATTAATAATCCATCCCTTTCCGACAACTGTGCTGTAAAGTGACAGGTATGTGCCATAATGTGGCGGATCTGTCATATAGAATAGACAAGCAAAGGCAAAGACCTCCTCTCTATTCTTTTGTGCTTCTTTGTTCTGAATACATTCGGTAGATTCATTGAAGATGGACACTCTGCGATGATTTGGGAAAGTTTCCAAACTCACTTTGCTCGGCTTTTTCCAAAATTGACAAATGATGTAACGTGTTTTATTCTTTAAAACATTTTTGATAAATATGAACTGGAATATCTTCGAGCTAAATTTGTTCAGTAACATTCAGTCACATCTGAAGATCAAGATCAAGAAGATTTTTTCTTCGCTATGGTTTTGAGCTTATTAAAAAAATAGATTTTTCAGTTCGATGTTCTTTAAAAGCGTGTTTTTTAGTTTTTTAAACTATATTTATTTTATTTCATAAAACCAGCAAGTATTGACAACCAAACGAATATTTAACTCAGAATTTTGATTGAGATATTAATAATTTTAAGTTACTTAAAATGATAACAGAGCTCCATGGAGTTACAAATGATATGACAGTTGTTTGCATTTCAACGTCTAGATGGCAGACACTGTTGAAACCATGTTCTTCAAATGGATCCTTGATTCTTCAAATAAACCGATTTACTTATCTATTCTTATCAACACGCAATTCAACAATGCCCATTTGATTGAATCTGTACATCTTTTATTCATTATTCAATGAATAAATAATTTTGGAACTACTATAAATGTATATTCTTCTATCCATATTGAACTTCCCCATCGAATAGACCTTTCATTGATTAAAAAACGTTCTCCATTCACTAATCAGTTTCCTACCTGTTACGCTACTGCTTTCGAATAAAGAAATCTAGTTCCAATAAATTTTCGAACTGGTTCGAGCATTCGATATTTCAATTTCTGGCTACTCTTTTAACCCACTGACAAGTAAACTGTTTTACCGGCAGATGTACGTATATTATGAATTGAAAAAGTTCAGCTATTAACCGATAGAGGGTTGTGAATCGAACTGAGTAATATGGTAATAGTAATGATGTGATGAATGGTTTTGGTTTTATTTGTTTTACGAAATGAATTACTCAGGACTAGCGGGTTATCAGGATATTTTAGTTGCAGTATCAAATTGAAAATCAGGACAATAATGAATTTTGGACAGTTATTTTAGGTTTTCTTCAAAATTAAATACGATTTCTGTTCGTGGGAATTCATTTAAGCTTTTTTTAGTAATAACTAGATGGTGCTATATTCTGAAAAATTTTATAGTTGTCAAACCTCCAAGTGATCGTCCTACCAAAAATTTCATTGTTTCTAAATGAAATCATTGTTGAAACTGTCATTCACCTGATACTTAACACTAACATTCATTTTTGTGAGCTTCTATTCCACAAAAGTCGCTATTTTTTTTATTGAATTCTAGATGAATGTTTACCCAAGATGTAGTTTGACTCAAGGTGGTTATGAATATAATTCGTTGAAAGCAAAATTTTTATTTAAAAAACTGCTGAATTCTAAAATAACTTCATATGGAAATTAAATAATATTGCAAAAACAAAAATTAAACACCGTTACCTTAAATCAAATTGGCCATCTTAGTACATCTTTTTCTCTCTCTTGTTTCTGACTTGTTTAGCGAATCACGCGTCGAGAGTCAGTGTTTTCGTTCTGGTGTGGGTAAAGTGTATTCAATAGATAAGCTCGTTAATCGCGAATTCTTTATCGACTCATATCATTTTGTTTAAGTATCTACAAATACAAATATTTCGATTTTATCACACTAATTTTGGATTTGGCTTTTTGTTTTGATCAGAATATAAAAATTGATAATCCAGTAAACGTTCAATCCTGATTCATAAAACATTTTTGTTGTTCCATTCAGTATATTTTCATTCTATCTGCGAATTCTTTCGCACGATCCTGACATCTAAGCTTTTGCGAATAAAAAAATTCTTAGATGAGAACAAATGTGTCTATGCAATACAGTTTTGACGGAAACAAAAAAATATGGATGGAATGTGTACGGATACCTATTACACTTTGTATATTTTACTTGCGATTTATCACGAATACGAAATAAAGCACTAAAACGGGGTTACTTTTTGAAGTTGTGGTTTCTAAGGATCTATGAGCTTTTTGGTTCTTTTTGAATATTTTTTAGAAATTCTGATTCAGTATCGGCAGGTTCAGCAATATCATGATGACGATATAGATATTATAGTCCTAAAAATAGGTGTTGTAGGACTTTGGTTTTGTGGCGATTGAATGGGTCTCAGGTGGTTGGCTTTACTATTGATTTGGTGTAGTTCACCAATATTGATTTTAGTAAAATTTCGGGTACACTAGACTTTTGGAGTTTTCAATTCCGTCTTTTCCAATCTGGGTAGAATCATGCGTTTTCCTTGCTGGACCAAAATGTCGTTTACGTATTTTGTATCAAGGATCTGGATTCCGCTTGATTGTTGAATTCTGATCAATACTGGATAATTAATTGCTTTTCAGGTGTTGATCTGTTTTACATTTGGAATAGAAACGTTTTTCCTTGAAATGGATTATCAACACTCGATCACTTGAAGACGACTGCGAATACCAACAATCTAAACGTTGTAAAGAAAATTGGTTTCAAATCTTTTTTAACTTTCAAATTCAGTATATTTATTATAATTAGTTGTGATTTTTGCGAGTATAAATGTCAATATTCAATAGTAAGTTGTAATTAACATCACTACCCCATCTTTCCCAAACACCTTAAAAAGAGGTTTTGCGAAAGTCGAAATGGAATTTGATACCCTCAGTTTGGTAATTGACCCTTGTAGTGTCCTTGAATCTCTTCGATCCTCGCTGAAGAAGTTGAAACTTCAAAGTCACGAAAACGATTTCAGGCACAATGCAAATATTCATTTTCACGACGTAATAATCCTACTGACTGCGCCAATTATGTAGAAGAAATCGACAACTTAGTTTTTTAAACGAAAATCGATTGCACATAAGTCTCAAGAAAGTGTTTATTCTCTTCGAAAGCAATACAAAGAAGGAGCATTTATTGAGACAATTATTACGGGATTAGAAATGTAATGAGTTGCGAAGTCTCGGGCTCCTGTAGATAAGGCACGTGTATCTATTGGTCACTGATATACAAATATTTCAATACACCCAATAAAAACCCTTTAATTTTTTCCAGTGTGTAAAGAGAACTATGACAACGAACATACCTAGGTTGACGAACAACAGACAGACCGAAGTTGACTAGGTGTGGTATTAAGATGATGGATCTTGTTTCACTACATTAATTTAGTTTACTTAAATGCATTGTTATCTGATCAATACCAAGAATATAATATGGCGCAGTCGGTAGGATGCATAACTGGTTTTGCATTCTTATCAATATATATGTGATAGATCCTTTTAATACATCCTATACCTGAAAAAACTATCTTGTAATCATTTATTAAATCTGAATATGCATTTTTATCAGTATTTATTGACTCTACCTTTTTAATTGAGTTCAATTGTATGCAGGAATCAAGCCCCAGGATTGCTTTTGTATCCTACTTTACCACATAAAACTCAAGTTCATTTATTTTATTATTTTTCTGACTTTTTAAGATATTTTATTTTTCATTAAAAATTTCGTCTCAGAATCTGAATCACTTGTAGAGGTGCTACTAGATTTGTTGCTTGTGTTTTCATTGTTTTTGTCATTATGTACACTTTCACTGTCTATCTCATCACATACTATTGGTTATATTATTATTTCTATATTAGTTGGGTTCACCTCGCCAAGTATTTAATCTAGTACATTTTCTACAGTATCTGCTATCTCTTGATTAACATTTTCGTTAATATTTTGAGGTCTGAGGCACCACTCATCCTTCCCTTAAATGTTTTTTCTGGAAATAACAGAACCCTGAGTTGAACAAGTTTCACAATGGGGAATGTTCCTCCTGACGAAAATCAAGTAGTTTTCATAAAAGAGCTCTAAAACAACGCATTTTAAACTTATCATTTCAACCTTTTTCTTT
>WOGO01000849.1:0-20525 GCA_015342085.1 Leptinotarsa defecta | reverse complement strand
TTTCAGAAAAATCATGCTTTGCGTTTTGCAGAAACGTCTAACCTACCATCGACCGTGAGTCACGCTGTATAGCCTAAAGTGTATCTGTAAAAGCTTTAGGGAGGTTGCAGTCAGAATTTTTGGTACTAGGTCAAAGAATACTCCTTATTTTCATTAAGTTTTATTTCTACCTTCCTTAAATAAAAAATCACCTCAGGTTTTGGATACACTTTATTCAGAAAACAAACAAATTTTTCAGTAGGTTTTGTGAAAACCATGAAATTCGACAACTATGGAAGGGTTTCGTGCCTGTCTTGAACTCGAAGTTTGCGCAGACTTGAGACTGCAGTGGGTCTGCGTGTAGAAAATTCAAACCAAAAATCACCCGAAGTGGATTACTGTTTAAGTGCACTGTGACTGCGTTTATCGGCCAAATACCGCTTCACAGAAAGAGCTTCGTGGTCAGGTGCGTTGTCCTGATGCAAAATCCACGAGTTGTCCTTTGACAACTGACAAATAGTAAGTCGGGTTGACAGTATGATCTTCTGTAACCCATTCAGTGATCACGATACAGTTGATGTCGAAAAAAACGGTCAACGTTGCCTTGAATTTTTATTTGAACATCCTTGCTTTTTTGATTCTGGGCGATTCAGGCGTCGATTGCCGATTTGTTTCAACATCGTATTGAAGAATCCACATTTCGTCGCAAGTAACAATGTTTTTCATCAGTCCCGGATCCACGTTTCGTCGCAAGTAATAATATTTTTCATCAGTCCGGGATCTTCTTCCAACCTTTCAAGAAAATCTGAGCAGAGTTATTGACGCAAGAGCTTTTGGTCAGGAGTCAGTTTTTTTAGCACCAACTTGGCGCAGACTTTTGTCATGAGTAATTCCTCGTGTAAAATTTATCTAAACGTTCCTTTATCGGCGTTTACCGCCTCGGCAATTATCCGGATGCTCATTCGATGATCTGCACGCCCAAATTGGTTGATTTTGGTCACTGTTTCTGGAGTTGGACCCGTGACAGGGCGACCTGGACGCTGGTCATCTTCAGTGCTCCCTCGGTCCTCACTGAAACGCTCACACCACTCAAAAACACGCGCACGAGATGGAGAATTGTCTCCATAGGCCTCTTGCAACGATTTATAGTACTCAGTCGGAGTTTTATCAATTCAACGAGGACATTTTGGGATTAATACGTTTCTTCTGTTTTTCGGCACGAGAAAAAACACGTTTGTTTCAAAGCGCTACTGCATAAATAATATAATAGTGACGAAAACGTGTTTTGGTACGTGAATAGAAGAGGTTTCCAGATATCCAACGCACTACTCGTTTTTGCCCCACCCCTCTAGGGCACCCTCTAAGTGCGCTGTCTCCTTATTTAGCCGGATCTCGTACTCCACGACACAGTGAAAGAAATATTTATTGTGCTTCAAAACACATTACATCAAAACGAACAAAACTTTGGAAAAAACCTAATATTGAACTACTATAGTGGGGAAGATGCGCATCTAAGAATTTCAGTATCTGATTTTCTTCTTTCTCTCCCTCTTACCCTTACCTCAAAGCACTCAAATTGAAACCTCTTCGATACTCTAAAATTGATCATCAAAGAGGTTTGTTTGGTAGAGTCACGGTTAATTACGGTTTTGAAGACCCTCTTTGATAAATGTTTCATGGTAAATATTATTGCGATCGCATTAATCAACAGTAAACTGTTTATAATCAGATTGTTCGTGTTCGTTTGACCTATTATGATTCGATTAAGGTTGGTAATGGAATGCTGCCGACCCTATAACAGTTTGATGGAATTTCCAAACACAATTAGCTGTTCATTTATGATTCAGTTTTGAAATATTGCATTCGATTAGGGTGCGACATTGTAGCGGGAAAAAATATCCAGCAGAAACTCGCCGGAGCTGAGACACTATTCTCGACACCAGAGGGATAAGTGTGAGTCCTCAGGGGTACGAGAGACTAGACTATGAAGGACTTCATTCGGAAAAAATCAAACAATTCAGTTCAATTAATCGCCATCATCAACAATAGGTTTTACAGTTATTTTTTTGATGTTAATATGTATTTTCAAATGCAAATGAGCCAAGTACGAAGGCGTATAAGTTCACAAACTCTTTTGAACTCATAATTTTGTACTTGACTACTTGAAATTTTTGAGTGACGCAACTTTTGTTGATTTCAGAGAGATGGATAGAAAGAAATTCCGTGTGTTGATGAAACATTTATCCGTATCTGTATCTGCAGTTGCGTGGCCATTTGCAACAAACATTCCTATACTCGAAAAATCATGGACTGAAAATCAATCCAAATTAAACTTTGGCCTTATGCATAGGGTCTCAAAGACAAATAGTAGAAACTCAGTGTAACTTTAGGCTCACTCTCGATAACGCAGACATCAACTGGGTGAACGGTGCTAAAAATCTTGGAGTAACCATAGATAGCTCTTTGTCTTTCCATGAACATGTGACAAACATTTTCAAAGTATCATTCATTAAACTCAAATCGCTATATGAATTCAAGTATCGTTTATCAGAAGAAATGAAACTATGGAACTCAGGTTAGTTAAAACTCTTATTTACCCCCATATCGAGTATTTTTGTTCGGTGTATTACACTTTTTTGTCGCAATATAACAAGCAAAAATTACAACGTATACAAAATGCTTGCATGCGAATCGTATGCTGAATACCATATGGTGAAAATGTCACACTATTTTTGTTAAAAATGAAGAAGCTGAATGTGAAGTACGGAGTCCAGTTTTTGATAAAAATACTTTTGTTCAAGTTGCTTCAAACTAAAACAACTAGTTAGTTATATAGTGTATTGAGCAGGCATTCTGAAATTCATATGGTGAAATTGAAAATTAACTTATTCCTTATACCTAGGCAACGTACTTCTAAATTTCAAGGATGTTTTTCTTATATAGCCCCTTCTTTTCTGAATGAAATTTTACCCCTTTTAAATCATAATATTCATCAATTTAAGAAAGAAATAAAATCACAGATGCTTAGTGCTCAGTGCTGATTTGAAAAATTTAAAATTCAATGTATGGTAGTGCAATAAAATTGTTAAATTGACCAAAACAATGTTGAGAATATTAAGAGTTATTAGCAACTATATTCTCTATCAATGTTATGAAAGTAAATAAATATGTTACTAATTATTTTCTTATACTCTTATGTATAATTTTTGGGAGAGGTGGAAGATATCCTTTGGTTAACCCTTTTTCTTTTATGTATAAATGTATTTTTATGCATAATAAACGATATTATCATCATTATCATTAACTGACACGCGTTTTCAAATCCTTTTACTTGGCTGTTATAGTTCATAGAATTAACTGAAGTAGGCTTTATTTTGGAGGCGTCTGGCAATGAAATATGTTTGGCAGTGAGGATGAATAATTCAGTTTTAACCTTTATGTTGTGCCTCAGTATTTCGAAAATTGTTGCGAAAAATTCATGAAAAATTAATAGAAGGAAAAAGCGGAGTTGTGTTACCTTCGAAAACAAATATTTCCTCAATGAATTGATTTATTTGTTCCTTGATGAGCGTCGACCATTCTGATGGTTTATAACCATCAGATTTGCCTTTTAGCGAGGCACCTAATTTGGAATATTTTCTGGTGTCCATATTTTTCTTGATATTCAGGGTACTTCTCAGCATGGAATAAATTGCCCAAAATGACAATGGTTTCAAATACACGTGTATTCTAAATGAGCCATTACCTAGCTGCTGTCAAACACGAAAATGATTAGTTAAAAATGGAAGAAGTAGAAAAATTAGAAAATGTTTCGAAAGCTGAATCAAATATAAAGAAATGCCAAAAGAAAGAATAGCAGTAGTGGCTACAAAATGAGAAAAAACTTGAATAGCTGTGTGTTTACAAACAGAAAAATTTTGCGTCAGATCAAAACATTAAAATTCCAGGTTATTGGTTCGGTTTTAATTTCTACTTCATGAGATCTAAAATTACAAATGTAGATTGGAATACAATACTGCATCCGCCAGAATTCATGGATAATGGTACAGATATTCTCGTCTGTTTCAGAGGTACTACACGACAGCAGAACCAATTAACAACATTCAAGAATAATCTCAATAAAAACATTCAGTTCATACTCAAAACAGAGATAGAGAAACCGATAAATTTCTTAGACCTGACCATTAAACACAATCAGAATGAATTTGAGTTCAATGTTTTCAGAAAACCTAGATATACAGACATCACCATTCCAAGCGATACTTTCCATCCAGAGAGTCATATTAGCAGCCTAAAATTCAATGTTGCACAGAACATTCTCACTGTCTTTGTCTGCTAACAATCTAGCTAGGGAAATTGATATAATGACACAGATAGGTCATAATAATGGTTTCAATGCAGAACTATCCAGAAGTTAGTCAGGAAACAAAGCCAGAAATGTACTTACTGATTAATATACCCTCAGGTCAAACAACCAGAAATCAAGAAATGGGTAACTTTAACATATTTTGGAAAAAGAACAGAGATAATTGCGGAATTCTTAAGAAAAAACAATGTGGAAGTGGCATTCAGACCACATGTCAGGTTATCTGATTTCCTTTTCAATGCCAACGATAAGGTGGACAAGTTGGACGACTCTGGAGTTTATAAGCTCAAGTGTCCGGAGTGTTTATGTGGGACAATGTGGTCGAAATTTCCAAAAACGGTATGCTGAACATGAAAGGTCCTTCAAACTAGGAAAAAATGATTCGACGTTTTCAAACCATTCCTTGGCATGCTACCACGAGTGCCCAAATCTGAACGATACGTAAATTTTGCACCATGAAAGGAAGGGTTACAAACTCAATTATCTGGAATCCTTAGAAATTCACAAGCATAAACATTGCGGGTGCAACCTGTTAAATGATCAAATCGATTTAGTTTACTCACCGGTTTTCAAATTAGCACATCCTCATTGTAAATTGTAAATTCAGATACTCAATCAAGCCAAGTACCTTTATTATTACCTACAGGGGTGCTATATAAAGGCTAATGCTAACCGTTGTTAATTTAATGAATACGTTTGAAAATTTCCTTATAGGACGAAACAGAAAGTTTCATTTCTCTTGTCTTCATTATGATTTCCTACCTCGTAGTAACGGCTACATTCATCAATTTATTGAGGAATATTCAATTCACAATCTGAAACACATTTTTCTTCAAATTATTCATTAAAATGAGTAATGTTGAATATACTAGTGCAGTTTAATTCATGAACTTTCATTAAAAGCGCTTCCTATCTTTGAACATTATTCGTTTGAAAGACCTGTTGATGCCATTATATGTGGAATAAAACATCATTGAAATGTCCACCACTGCTTCTCCGGGTGAAGCGCATCCAGGCCGTCCAATTTTCCATGACTATGGCATAAATCAGGCGGAAATTGACCGGTGGTATGGGTTATGTTGGCTTTGAGGACTGTTGTGGTTTGTTCGCATACACCTGCGACTTCAGAAAATCCCACAAGAAAAAGTCTAACAGGGTCAAATCGTGTGATCTCGGTGGCCAGTTCACATCATCCCCACGTGAGATAACCATGTCCCCAAATCGCTCGTGCAGAATATGCGAACCTTGCGGAATACCAGAGAATGCTAGAAATTCGACAAACTTGAAATCAAGGTATTGTGTTTTTTATCGATAAGGGATTGGCTGATAGTTGAATTTCCAGTATTTGAGATTCGGAAAAATATCAAATCACCATCAACAACGTAACATTTCATGGAATTCCCAATTTTCAGCTCTATAATTAGAATTTCATTTACTCTCAAATAGATAACCAGATTCATTTTGTTTTACATTTCACATACTCGGGATGAAATTAACGTAACCACCGCATTCAACACATTCATTTAATTAAAGTGTTGTTCGATTTCTGTCAGCGAATGATTTAATCTAATGTGTTACTGTATTCATTTGAATATCAAATGCACCCACAACATATCGCTCATGTAGTCCTTGTGAATTAGTTAACATTCACAAACAATTAGAGTTTGGTTTAATTTTGGAATATTCCTGGAATATATAACGGAAAATATATCGCGCTTTGGGCATTTACATTTGGACATTCACAATTGGACTTTTATAATGATAAAATCCTTGGAGAATATGAGCAAGTGTGGCATATTAGTATCATTCATCATTACTCGTGAGAGTAAGATGAGTTTGAGTGAGTGATGAATATTTTGTGAGTAGAATACTATAGTTTTTCTATGGTTTGTATCAGGAATATTTCAAAGTACATTTCAGAAAGATATCCCGGTGAGAATAATCAATAAACTTTATATCAAGAAGCAATCTGAAAAATCACCCGAAATACTTTATTTCAATCAATTCCGAATAATTTGGAATTAGGGTGCTTGAAAAAAATCAAGAAAATTATGCCGTCAGTTGGATTAGAAGGCAGAAACAATTTTCTGGTGGTGTACACTCGTTTTCACTTTTAAAGTCCATGTTTCTATTCCTGTTTTCCTGTTTTTCGATAGAAACTATATATTTCGAACCGAACTGTCAATTAAATGAAGTTCGAGGTTTGAGATGAATTCTATAATGATAATAACAATATGCTTTATTATCATAAGACATAATTTTGTAGACAAAGCTTGGGTAGTAAATTCTTAAAAAAATGCAATACATACCAAATGAAATAAAAATAAAAATGGCGCATGGGTACAAACTATGTTCAAATGGAGGATATAAAAGATATGTATCTATAAAAGAGTAAAAGTCAAGTTTATAAAAGAGAAGACATAAAAAGTAACAACTTAAGAGCTCCTTGATAAGTAAAGATAAAAAATATGCGTAAGTCAGTTGAAAGCTATCGTTAAAATATTCATCCAAGGTATAATAGGGTCTATCATATAGAAATTGTTTGACTAACTTCCTGAATTGGAAGTCATTTATATTGGCAGATCTTATGTACATAGGCAAACGATTGTACATTTTTCCACGTTGTAAAATATGGAGTATCTGGTGATGTTTTCAGTTGGCAGAGTGAGTTTCAGAGTGTGTCTGCTGTTTCGGGTGTTATAATGGGAAGATGATGCAGCAAAATTTAATATATGCTTATTTATTAAACACACAGATTCCAGTATAAATAATGCAGTTACCGTTAGAATGTTTTTTTTTGTGAAGAAGGTTCTACAGGAATCTCTTGGTTTAAGGCTTCCTATATACCTTATTGCCCTATAAGTTTGGATTTCTAATGCTCCATCTTTATAACAAAAAAATGAAAAATTTCCCAAGGAAAGTAGAAATCAATTGATTCAAAATAAACTTTTCATGAAAATTTGTGGATCATGGATGAGTATGATTCATTTTATTAGAGTTAGTCTGAATTTATTGTTTATTTTTTAATAGATAATTTGATAATATTATCTCTAATCTATTATCCAAATACATGATACAAAAATGAATGATCAGCTTCATGTAAGACCTTGGAATGTACAATGAATTGAGAGATGGTATGAAAAATGTTCGAACCTTGAATGAATGAATGGTCGATCAACCACTATCATGGTATTGTCAGCAGTCACAACTCTATAAAAAAATACTTGTAATATGATCTTTGAATGTCTAATACCCTACTAACTAAACAAATTTACTTGTTCGAGTTCTCTGACTTATGCCCTGGAAAATACTACACCTTCAATCGAAAAGAGCATAACATTCTGTGTATGGAATAATTTAAATTTTGGATCTTTTATACTGAATGAAAAAATGAGGTTTTCAGTTTTGTTCTAGTCATGTTGAATGCATGCATTAAAAATTTTAATCACAATATACGTGATACAGAGGAAATTGTATTACTCTCAGTGATTCAACTTAATCCTATAAAAGGTTGTGATACCTTTTTATTTCACTTCGTAATATTGTTGTAAAACTGTGAAGTTTCAATGCAAACAAAGGATTACTTCAATATCGACAGTTGATTGACGTGGTTCACGTGGTTCTTTGACGATTGCATGTTGTAATTTTTTCAAATTCTATAATCCTAAAATTACGAGTATCATTATAGACTACAAAATCTGTTTCTGTTCTGTTTGAAATCTGTTTTTCTGTCGCACCCCTACAAATGACAACCCTCAGAAGCCGAAACTAGTGCAAGCTGAGGATTAACGAGGTCTTACCTTTTAACGTGTGATTCCTAACACGGTTTTCCTGATCTAATTAAAATGTAGCGAATCCAAATATTGGATGGATCACCGAAAAAGTATAAAAAAATTAAACGAGGAAAAAATTACTGGCTGTCAGTTTCCATAAAAATGTATCTTCCATACCCACCCAGTGGATTAAAGCCTCTGCCTGACATAACAAAGTTCATTTGATAAACAGACACATTTTTGGGTTTATCCAGATGTTGGAATTGATTCAATTTGGCTTCAGTGGATTCTGCATACGTTGTTTTCATTTTCATCCGTGCAGCATTTCGAGTGTCTGTCCCGTATTTTCAACTTTGATGGCTGCCAATGATTCCTGGAAGTGCATCTTGAGATAAAATAATAAATAACTTATACTGAAATATCTTTGGTTCGGAATTTGTATAGGTATGTTTGTTATTTATGCGGTTGTATATTATTTCTTGAGCGAAATTAACTTTTCCCCGCATACTTGCTGTCCAGTTTCGTTTACGGTAGATCTTTTATTATGAGCACGTGCGGATGCCAAACATCACTTTTTATCTGAAAATTGATTTTCTATACTATAGTCACACAGCAACTCATTCTACGAGAACAATGTGTCTATATATTCGCTTACATTCAATATTGTTTCAAAAAATGACTGACATTTGGATGACATATTTTTTTACTCGAAATGTTTTTGGTAACTGAAAAAATATATAATTTTCTATCGTTTCTTCTTCATCTCTTTCGTCAACTTTATTTAACCACTATCCGATTTGCAGATCCATAGTTGACTATTCTGAACCAGACACTTTTAGCAAAGATTCCAAATTCTTCAAGTTTCAGTGATCTATAATTCTTCTTCCAGTTCTAGCGAAAATAATGGAAAAGGTCATTCAACTACTCGAATAACATCTTCTTGCAAATGACAATACTATAGGGTTTTTCATTTCGCGCTTCCTAATTTCATAAACTACACCTGACGATTTGATTTACACAAACTTCAGTTGAAAAATGTATCACGACATGTAAGTATGTTTAGTTTGATCTCACTCTTGAAGATGATCACTTGTTGATCGAAACAAAGGTTCAAATATCAATGGATAAATTCACAAGTTCGTAGCTCTTTCATCCAAAGGGTGAAATAAATGAGAATTGTTGGAACAGGCAATATTTTCGTTTTATGGGCAAATATATTCAGGTCTTGTCACTATTCACAAGGCTTTTTTCTATAAAAATTCTGTGGCTATATCATTAATTTTCTCACAATGAGAAACTCACTCCACGTATAAGAAAAGTAACATTAACATATTTTTGAAATGATCCAATCATATTTATTGCAACGTTCATCGAATTGAAACGGATTTTCACTACCTCAAATCCTAATAACTTGAATTGATTTTCTTGGGATATCCAGGCACAACACTTCAATTTTGCTTTCATCTGGAAAAGAACCGCACTTGAAAGTGCATTTCCACCTTTCATATTACCACTTCAGAAATAATCACTCCAACTCTCACAAATAGCTCGATACCCATTTATTCCGAATTATATTATTAGGCCATCGTCTCTAATGAAATCCATTTCTGTTGGAGAAATTCCAGTTTTGTTTTATTCCCCTTTGAATTTCTTCGACATTATTAAAATCAGTCTCATTTCCTCGCTTTCCCTTTGAAATTGAATTAGCTCCCCTTCACAATCGTGTATGCTCCGTTTTATTGGAGATATTCAACTTTTCTTAATAAAGCTCCACTTTGTTGTATCTTCAGAAAACTGCTTGACTATTGCGAAAGTTTATATCACTCTGGAGTTGCGCTTGAAACATTTGAATATTTCTGAATGTCTTGGCGAATGTGGAATTTGATGAAACAGACACGTCTGTTACTGAAGAGTAGGTAGCCGGAAATTTCAAAGATGTTTTATACTTTTTTCATGGTTGAAAATCTCGGGAGATATGTCTCTGCTATGCCTCATGATATTCTCCCTCAAATCTTCTAATGTTGTTGATTCTATCTCATACACTTCAAACTTTAAATGACCCCATAGGAAGAAATATACAGGAGTGAGATCCGGAGATCTTGGTAGCCATTTTGAAGGACCTCTCCTTGTAATTCTGCGACCAGGAAAATGATCATCCAAAAATTGTGGCACTGAAGCTGCATAGTGAGGAGGTGCATCATCCTGCTGAAAAACTACTTCGTTTTCGAATAAATTTATATCCCCCTCAATTGCCCTATTGATACACGGAATTATTCGATTTTCCAACATATCCAAATATTTATCACTAGTCAAATTATCATCGATAAATGTCATATGATGTGGTTACCTAAAATTCTTGCCCAAACATTCAGTTTTTGAGGTCGTTGGGTATGAATTTAACGTATCACTCCTTTTTCCAATTCACCTCTCCATACTAAACGTAATTTTTTTACAAGAAATTTTATACAAGTAATTCTGATACAAGTTGATCCGTTCAGTGAGACTATCGAAATCATCCACGTTTAATTTATGAACTAGTCTAATCCTATATGGATGAAATTTGTACTTATGAAGGATCGCGAAAACATTTGTATGACTGATTCCTGATTCTCGAGATAACTTAGTAAGCGATTGCTAATTTTTAATTAGTCCAACGTTTCCTAAAACTGCAGTACAAACAGCTTCATCGTTGACAACTCCTGAACGGTTATGCTTTTTATTGTAAACGGATCCAGTTTCCATAAATTTTTTCAATAATTCCGAAACGTATTTGTATCGTACATTTTTTCCTGGACGATTATCATTGAACATACGGGCAGCAGCTCTAGCACTATTTCCATTCTGGTAGTACAAATTCACCATTTCAATCCGTTCTCGAAGCGTATAAACCATTGCTTCTCAAGAATTCCCAAAAACACAAACTTTAATTTTAACTTCCCCTGGTAGGTAATCGTTATTGTAGAATGAGACAAATATCAAACGAAAAGAATTTCGAATTCCAACTTAACTAGGCAAAAATGAGACTTTTTTGAAGTATACTTCACAAAAACACCTGTGAAACCTAGGTAACAGATTGTACAGAAGTTCATTCAGGGTGGTTCGTTTTCAACTCAAATAATTTTTAGCTTCCAAACTATGTATTTCAGATAATATATTAAATGAATTGAAAGGGTTATATTTTTAGGAGTGATTAATTTTTGGGAAAGAAAGTTTTTGGCTTTCTACTACTGCATCTGTATCAGATGGAGTAGTAGAAAGCCAAACTGTTCTAGTATAATGAAGAAACGAAATCTTGTATATAAACAAACCTCTAGGGTTTCTGGTTCTACATTCCTGAACTAGTTAATTAAAAATTAGCAGGTTTTTCAATATTTTTTTATCAACAGGTACTAACCAAGAAAAAACTAACGTATTTTCATAAATAATAGTAATCTACCAAAAGGAATTTATAATATGTTCCTTGTAGTACAGGTACTAGTCATTATCTCTAGAAACGTGTTCAAAACGGTGGTACTTTTCGAACAGAACACCCTGTGAGCTATGACGTGATATGACGAAATGTATAGAGAAATCAACGCCTGTCCTGATGTTGGTGATTTTAGCTATTTTACGACAAAGCCTTGAAGAAATTACCTTCTAGAAGTGTTTTGAATAGGAAAAAGAGAAATATGAGTCTGTTTCGAAGTTTCCGGAGATTCCTTTTCATATTTGCCTCACTCATATTGAATATCGCAACGAAATGGATGGGTTTTATATCCGAGCTGGAGAGATTTACTTCAAATGACCAGAAAAGCGAGAAATGATACATTTTATGGAAGGGAGGGTTTGATATGATCTGATCGATGAGATTCGTCCAGATGGTTATTGAATCAGAAATGATATAGAACGTCACTTTCGCATTACCTGAGATTTCATTTCAATTATTCCACACATTCCATTACTTTGTAATCCAGGAACTCCGCGGGAACTTCACATTTCTCCTGTTTCCTCCATCAACTTATGTTGACAACACATCTTTACACAATTTTCGTAAAAGCTTAATGAACGATATCAACATCTGTGAAAGGTCATCTCCTATATTGGTTTATTCAGTTGCCCCTCAAAGTAGGCATACGAGTACTTTTTTTTTCGATATAGTTTTGTGAATCTATTTCCACTGTAACTATGTAAGAATAGTAGGGGAGTTTGAAATTCTCAATGTCGTTTGAACAATGTTAATCAAAAAGTACACAAAAATTAAAATCACTTCAATAAATGAGATGAATGAAAACATTTTTGTCTTATTTTATTGTTACGACCTGTTTCGGGTTTTATACCATTATTATGTATAAAAATGAACTTGTTCAAATAATTTTAGTTCATCCTGGAAGTAATTAAACAAATTGAGATAAACAATCAGGTATCAGTTTCTTTGATAGAGAAGATAATATCAGATAAAACTCATAAAAGGCTTCTAAGTGAATTATACCCAAATATTACAGAACAGAATGCATTTAAATATGGTAGCATTTATTATTCAGGTAAACTTTCAGACAATATTCAAAATTACTTCTTTAAATACAAAATAACAACAGCTTTCATAAGTAATAATAATAATAATTTAGTCAGAGTTTTGTTCAATGCAAAACCCAAACGAGATAGATTGAGAAATTAGGTATATATAGAATATAGTGTGGAGAATGCTCTGCAGTATATACAGGTCTAACCGGTAGAAAATTTAACGTAAGGCTTTTCGAACACGTCTGTTTGGTGGAAAAATCTACAATGTGGAAGCCATGGAAATCAATGAATCTAATAAAAACCCGAAATACATAACCCTAAACGAGCAACTCGATTTATGTAGGTCTCCACTCTTGAATTTATAAGTTTGACAACCCCGGTAATTTCTATAATCTCCAGTGTTGAATTTTATAGTTGGCATCCCTGTTCATTTTATCACTTCCCCATACAGCTTACCTAGAAACTCCTTATATAGCTATGTTTTTAGATTTAAAATGTATAACTTAGTTTTTATCCTTGATAATGATGATGATAATAAAATAACAAGTGGAAATTAGACAAAAGTGCTTTCACCATTTCATTAAAGTGATCATGAAGTTCCATCAAATAAACAAGTCATCAATTACACAAATAAATGAAATAAAAATAAATGATACATATAGTTTTCGAACTATGTATTCGTTTTCAAAAGAGATTTTTTAGGAGAGATTAGTTTTAAAAAAAAGCTTTTAGCTTTCTACTTCTCCATTTTCATACCAAAAATTGTGGGAAAATTCCACAGCAAAGGAATAAAGAATATAGTTGAGTTCAAAATAAATTCTTTACAATGATCTCTTATGAAAAGTTTTTCCTAAAAATATATAATAATTTAGTATGGTTATTTCCTCCAAAATGAAACATTCGAACAACATTATGCTATTCAGTGAAACATACTTTCAATAACAATCCAACTCCTCATCAAACTGTATGCACCTGTTACAATTTTCGATCATTTCCACGCGTGGCAGTGATATAAAAACCCGCTCGATTTTCTTTGAAAATATCCAGAAGCATTGAACTCGAAAAGCGCTTTTACGTGAACGGTTTACTGCATTTTTACGTAACGTAATTATATGTTGTCATTAAATGCAGTTTAATGAGTCTACCCATTGTTTTACGATGGAATCATTTGCCGGTTGCACGAGAGAGCTATTACTTTGAAGGCTTTCTATGTAATGTGAAATCAATTTGAAGAGCTTGTATGGATTTTGAAAATACGACACAATGAAATTTGACATTAAAGGATTGTTGGTAAGAATGGGCTAAATTGAACACTTTCAAAGGGAAACTCGATTTCAAATTAGACAGATGAAAACTGATGAAAACAAATGAGATATCAATAGTTATTGATGGAAAACTATTTTTATGAGACACCCTGTATATTCCTGCATATTTAAATAAAGCTCAAAATTACCTTTTCTAAAATTTAGTACACTTGATGTTCTAATAGCCATCTTTGAAATACAGAGCTTTTAGGTTTTTCATGTAGACTTTGAAACGCACACAGTGATCAAGTATGTAGGCATTGGACGATGCGGCGATAAAAAAAATGCAAATCTTTACTGGTAGCTGTCAAATTTTGATTCAAGCAGTGAACTTCAAAAAGTGGTTTTTCTTCGATTTCTAAACGCATTCGCAATGAACTATGAGAAATTTAAAAATGGGATATGATGTCCAGAGAGAAGACAACCTTTTAAAAAATTCACGCATGATTGCGACACAACCTAATTGAAGGTGGGTGATTTGAAAAGAAAAGGCCAAACTTATATGAATCAAATGGGGATAAGGAGTTGGAAGAAATAGTTGTGTCGTGACTGGTGATAGGTGAATTTTTATTATTTAGACGAACACAGCGTTTATCAATAATAACATGTATTAAGAACAAGACACAACGACAAACAAAACACGAAAAAGAACATAACAGGGTAGCCTCGAGGAACTAACGCTAAGTCTTTTCTCGAGGAGACTCTAGAGCAGGTTTAGTTCTTGTCGGAAACCCCAGAATAAGAAATATTTCTTAGCCGAAATCCCAAAACATAATGAATGCATCGGGTAAGAAATGTGTTCCAAGTAACTCTCGAAAAATTATCAGCAACAAATGGTCGGGGTCATAAATATAGTCAAAAAGGATCAACCACTTAGGCCGGAATTCCTTATCCTAATCCATAAAAGTGTTAACAATGAGTACCTAGTCGAAACATTCCAAGGGGTGTCATTCTAAGAGAAGACCGCATTTCGATAATACGCGATGAAAAAATATGAAAATGAGTAAAAATTAAAACAAAAGAATTGACATGAAGACTCAAGTAGATGGATATTTGAACGACTGCTCGACAATGCAGTTATGAAAAGTTAATTTTGTATACAAAATAAAAACCAATAAAGAAATAAAATGTTTTGAAACTAAATAGTTGTAGGAAAAACCCTACAGTCGTTTTAGGAGCTGTTGAAAATAATCCCAAAACATCATCGCGAAATATGAAAATATCAGCAGACCTACCAAGAACTAACGTTAGGAGGATTTTTCAAGCCATACAAGATCAGAAGAGTTCATCAACTCAGATCAAGAGATTTTGAATGCCGCATGGCTTTTTGCCAGTGGTTCTTGGAAAGTTTTTACCAAGTGTGTGATTTTTTGTTGAATTGGATAGGCGAAGCATATGTCAGAAGTGTCGGTATTTTTAACCGCTACAATTCTTATACTTGGGCACAACAAATTCCTCATTCTATTGTGGATCAGAGAAGTCAAGGAAGATTTTGATTAAGTGTGTGAGCAGCTGTTTTCATGTGTAGAATTATCGGACCGTTCATTTATAATGGCACTCTCACATTTCAGAAGCATTAAGGAATTTTCAGGCAAAATATTGAACCCCTTGTTGATGAATTGCCATTAAGTGAGCTCAGAAACAACAAGACGGGGCTTTGCCTCACAATACTGCAATTGTCACAAATTTTTTGCTGCAAATTTCGGTAATGATTGGAAAGCTAATCAAAGACCCAACCATTGGACTTGTACCTCTGGGGAAGGTTTGATTCTAGATACGAATTGGAAGCGGCAGTGATGCAGAGTTTTGCTTCTGCCACTCCCATTGAAGTAATTAATTCGTTCAGAAAAGGTGTCACCTATAGGTAAGAGAAGCTGGTAGACATTTCGAATACCTCCTCTGAAGGAATTTATTTCATTGTTTGTTCTTTATCATTATTATTGATATTGTTGAAGATTCATTTATTAGTAGTAAATATAGTATAAATTGTTATCAGTTTTATTGAAACTATGCGTTTTCATTACTGCTGTGACTAGCTTTATCTACATTTGGCAGCTACTACTGAACAATTTCTCTGAAAACAAGAGTTTTCCTTCAAAACTGTCCAATTTGGGCCACTTTGTACAAGTGTACGTACCTGGAACGGGTTGTTGGTGAATCAATCATCCAAACTAGTCTCAATAATCCCGATTGCCAAAAAAAATGTTCGTGATATGAACTTATTTTTAAAAACCTCAAGTAACCTGAAGAACTCAACTAATCGAAATCAAAATGAGTCTGAAGGCAGTAATTATCGGTAGCTTCCTCGGTGTCATATTTTACAGCGTAAATATCTTCTGTTGCGACATGCCCAGCTAGCGCTTTCACGTCTGTTAACACTTTGCATAATGAAATTGACTTTACCTAATGCTTCATCACATATTTCAAATTCTTATCTTTCAGTCTGTGGATTATTTCATTTCTTACGCCCATTAGGCAAATGGATTCAGATTTATTCTCATTGCCGTCGAATTTTTCCTTCTCGTACTACGAGAGAGGTCTGAAAAGTTTGCGTCCGAATAGTACTCGGCGTTGTTTTCTGCAAAATAATTGTTCACGAAGAAGATTGACGCAGACCTCTGTCCTCCGAGCGCAATTTTTAGATGAGGAAATAAAAAAAGTCTCTTGAGTTTAGGTCTGGTGAATAAGACGGATGGTCAAACAGTTCGAACCGTAATTCGTGGATTTTCGCCATGGCAACCACTGAGGTGTGAGACGGTGCGTTGTGTTGGTGAAACAGGATTTCCTTTTTATGCAAATGTGGCTGTTTTCCGCAAGTTCTGCCTTCGCTCATCAAGTAATGATGCGTAGTATGCTCATGTATGCTCACGGGAGCCATAAAACGACTCCAACTACAACAATTGAGGTCCTACTCGGACTTCCACTATTGCACATCTACATACAAAGAGAAGCTCACTTGGTGATACACAGGCTAATGCAGGGGCAAACCCCAATCAGCCAGTCACACGGTGCAGAATACTGGAAACTGTACAATGAACTGAAGGCAGATCCAATACTAGGAATGCCAAAAACCCAAGAAGAAGTGGAAGGTAGAGCAAAGACGAGAAGCGCACTCAGCCTCGGACATAATGCAACTGTGTTCCAGGTAGAAGTAGCGGCCATCGAACATTGTATAGAGGAAATAAACAGGCAGAAGGTCACAAATGAAACCATTGCCATTTTATCTGACAGCCAGACGACAATGAAGGCGCTTAGCTCATTTCAAGTCTTCTCAAGACTTGTGGTAAGCTGTCTGAGAGCACTCAAGGAGATACGTACCCAAAATAAGATCACTTTAGCTTGGGTCCGGACATGAGGGTCACAAGAGCAATGAGGAGGCCGATGTTCTAGCTCGTGAAGGCGCATCCAAGGTTATGATTGGCCCGGAACCCTTCTGCGGGGTAGCGAAAGCATGTATGACAGAAAAAACCCAATGAAGGTTTTCTCAAGGAGAGGAAAAAACCGCACTGCTGGTGCTCTGTGAATGCGAAGCGATAGCAAGGCTGAGTCACGCAAGTTACAGGAAGAGAAACTAGACGGTGCCAGGGATCAGTGTCAAGGCTATAGAGTATCATCAACGAAATCAAGCTAGACAATGAGCTCTAACAACCAAGGAATATCACAATAGATCTGCAAAGGTCGCAGTGAATCAGGCCATGGGCCAGCTCCCCGACAATCTAATGCTCATGTAATGGTTTTTCCTTTTTGAAGATAATCCTTTGAAATAACTCCATGACTATCCAAGAAACAGTTGTAATCACTTTCCCAGTTTTTGCTCTTTTAGGAGCTGGTCCCCTCTTTACAGTCCACTGTTTGGAATGTATTTTTGTTTCGGACGTATATTGATGTAACTAACATTCATCTACAGTGATTATTAGGCGCAAAATCTCGGATTTATTGCACCTGAACTGCGCCAACAAAACGTTGGAAATGTTCATTCAAACACGGTTTTGGTCTAAAGTGAGCAAACGCGACACCCAACTCGCGGATATCTTTCTCATGCCTAAATGTTAATTTAATATATAACAAACACATTCTTTTGACATGTTCATAACTCCTGCTACCTCTCTCACTTTAATTCGGCGGTCGTCTAACACCATTTAGTGAATTTTGGCGATGTTTTCGTCAAACGTTGCAGTTTTTGAACGCCCCGAACGTCTCCCAAGCTCTTACGGCCATGTTAAAATTCAGTTGCCCAAAATTTCACTGCGGTAAATGATGCCGCAGAGTCCCCATACACAGAATTCATCTCATCTTAGATTTGCGTAAGCGTATTGCCTTCCAAACACAAGTATTCAATGACAGCTCGATACTCGATATTCTTTATTTTCATAAGTCATCCACATCAACTCACCTAAACGAATGTTACATAACAACTGCGCGTCTAAATGGCTGAAACTTTGGTGCTTTAATATTAAAAAAACAAATCTACTCATCTTCAGCTGTAATATCAACAATTTATACTTGAAAGAGAATAAAAACCAATCCAAATTACTGGGAGTCTTCATGGATAACAAAATTTGATAAACATATTTCAGCTTCGAATAAAAAATTGGCATCAGGATGTTATGCCCTTCGAATAGTTTCAAATGAACTGAGTTCATCCACAACAAAAATGATATATCGTTCCCTGGTTGCCTTCTGGGGATTTTGCAGTCAGCAACTTTTTCATTCAGTGTTTGTTTTGCAAAAGCGAGTGGTTAGGTACTTATGCAAGCTGGGAGTTTGTGACATGACATGTGAAGTTATGTTCAAGTTGTGTATACTTGTTTTCTACATATTTGGAAAGGGACTATATAAACTATTTTGTCTGCAAATGTTGTTAAATTTAATGTTTTATTGTTATATTTCATCAATTAGATATGTGAACTTAGTTTTGCTCAAATTGTGTTTTTGAGTATTTGTGTTTTTGTGTTTTTTTATTCTTTGAAATGCTATACATATCAGATTTTTCAATAAGCTTCGTCAATAAAGTATATGTCTATCTGAGTAACTGTCAACGGATTAACAACAAAATCCACTAGATTTAATTAACAAGTGCTGTATCTTCATGTTGAGGTTGGAAACTTTTTGGAAAACCCTTGTATAAAGATTCCAAGTCAAGTGAATACAAATTACAGAATTATTGAAAACTATTTTCGTGATCGTTGAGCATTTTTCATCGTAGTGGATTATAATTGTCATCCTCATTGATCTCAACTTCGCACAGATTAAGCCTTAATAATCCTCATTTACCAGCTTTTTTCAGGCTGCGAAGTTGCAATTATTTTTCTCTTTTCTGTGAACATTAATTTGAAAAAATCCGCAATAAGTGTCGCAGTTACCGACTTCATTCATCAGCTTATATGGCGAAGCCACATTCTTGGCGGATTTTTTCATCGGCCGTTTATTATTGAATTGGAGGCCTGAAAGATTATCAGGACCGAATCGATCGTTATTCAGGCCTAGTGTCACGAATGCGAAAATAAAGCTCCCTTCTCTTAGAGCCTAGAGTGTTATATATAGATAAGGTTGCAATTTCTACATCTTGTTTTGGTTTTTCGAGAAAACTCAATTTGAAATAATAGTACTAAACGGGTCTCTTCGTCAGAAGTCGTTTTCAAACGCGATTCAACTTGGGGATTTGAATTAGTTGATATTCAATTTTGATATTGAATAAAACCAGAATATTGCAATTTCAATAATATCATGGAAAAAGAATGAAACATTTCAAATTGAAAGGGATATAAGTTTTGGGTTGAATAATTTTTAATAAAAAAAGGTTTTGGGTTTCTACTTTTCTATCTCTATAGAAAAAAATGTGAAGCAATTAATTTGAAAATCAACTTTTTTTCACAGAAATGCATAAGTCTTACGAAGAAGTAACTTTCAGTAGTGCTTCGGGTTTTTTTCCAGTTTGTCCGGAAGTTACTTCTTTTCATCATCTAAACGTCTTCCCAAATAGTTTATTCTGAAGTTGGGTGCTTTCTTATTTTTTTCGGGAGATTCACACATTTTTTGTGTAAAAATGAAGAAGTAGAAAGCCAAAAGCTTTCTTTTTTGAAATATTTATTTACAAGTAGTGATTCATTTCAAAAGTTGTACTGTAATACATTCAGTCCAGTAAAAAGTGTAAATACACGAATAAGTACATTTCATAAGTGAACATAAAAACATATGAAATATATAAACCAAACATTTCAAAAATATTAATTCATTATTGTAAAAGAACAACTTTGTCATTGTCAATTATTATCAAAGTCTCATCGATGAACTATGAACTGACCCAAATGTAGAGAATATTGATGGATGGAGCCGTTACTACGTGGTAGGAGATCATAATGAAAAGAAAAATGACAATTTCTATGTTTTTTACCACTTTCATTTGTAACTAACGTTACTGCAGTTTCGTCCTATATGGACATTCTCAAACTTATACAATAAACTCTATTGTTTATTGTATAAGTTTATTAAGTTCATATGGACATTCTCAAACATATATAATAAACTCTATTTCGTCCATACAGAACGAAACTGCAGTGAAGTTAGTTACAAATAAAAGTGGTGAAAGACATAGAAATTTTC
>WOGO01000848.1:0-20530 GCA_015342085.1 Leptinotarsa defecta | reverse complement strand
ATGTTCAAGCCTGTCATCATGTATGCTTCAGGTGCTTGGGGACAAACCGCCCCGTCAAACCTCTCCATTTTGGAAAGGTTGCAAAATAAACTTCTCAAGATGCTGGTGATTGCCCATGGTTCGTGCGGAATGAAGCCATCCGCAGAGATTTGAAGCTGCTAACTATACGGCAGTCCATTCAGTCGAGGAATCAGAGAGTTTTTGTGTCAGCGGAAACTCATGATAACCCATTAGTTAGAGAAGCTGTAGATTATACTATAGATGACCCCACTCGATTCAGAAGGCTCCGTCGTTCGGTTGAGTGAAGGCCCCACGACGTCTGTTGGAATGAACAGTTTGTTCATCAAATATCCCAGTCAGGAAGGGGTACACAAGGCCAGAGCGGCTTAGACGTCATTGACCTTCATATCGCCACCAAAACACCTTATGTTATGAACCATTCGTCCTGACGAATCTCAGTTGAAAGGGTGAGGTAAAAAATTTCCAACCTGATGAAAATGAAAATGACTATAAGTACAATCATCATCGTTCAGTACAGCATTCAGTTAATACGTCAGCAGCAATGGATTCACAATGGAAATTGATATAATAATATAATAATAATGATACACAACGGCAAATGTCCCTAGACAAACCAAGAGTTGTCTTGAAAAGGAGACAGATCAACGGAGTGTCATATCCGGTAGCAATAAATGGCGCACAATATTGAATACTACAAGAAATGCTGTCTAGGAAAGTCATAAACTCCAAAATAACTCAAATAGTGAAGACCTATGAAGCTGGCTATAAAATTGAATTGAAATTCAATTGAATGAAATCTAAATCTCACGAAAAATAAGGTATCTCAGAAAAAGTCGTAATTCAGTTTCGAAGTCCGATAAATCATCATACAGTTTCGAACGAGCAGAAGAAATAGTAAAGTTTATCTAGCTAATAAGATACTGATGACATCCATCTCTTGTGTTCATCTATGTTGAACAAGGTAATTGTTCAAAAAAAATCAATTAAGTTACTAAGTTATTTGAGACTTTTCAGAGTTCTCTCGTTATCATACTAAAAAAAATGTGAGACGTCACGGGGCGCCTGACAGATGTGAAACATCGAAATTATTTTTTACAAGTAGTATGCATAAAAAAACAGAATACGACAGGAACTAATATGGCATAATGTAATAACAAAATATTACGATTTTTTCAGAAAATGATGATTATTTACTTGATCAACATTTCATTAGTTCATATTTCCATTGTCTGATATGATAATTGATTTGAAATTCCTGAAAAAAAATCTATAAAAATTAGCTGAAAAAGAACAATTATATTAAGCAAAAATTCTGAAATTGCAATGAAATAAAATACAAGCAACAATCAAAAAAATTAAAAAATTGAACGATTAACACGAGATGAAAATTAAAAATTATTAACAAGGAATGAAAATTGAAAATTAAAAGATTTCAAGCCAAGTTACTTCTCGACGTTTCGATTGTTAGTAAACACAATCATCTTCGGGTGATAACTGAACTTTTTCCTTTGAAATCTGACTGTTTATAGGTCATTCGAGTGCTTTCACCTATCCCCTCTTCTCTCTTTCCGCTTCATCAGTTTCAGCTGGAGCTGACCGTTCCGTTTCCATATGTTACGTTTCTCTTCGCTAGCTTGGCTAAATGCGTTGTTGCACAATATATATGCGGCTTCATTGAATTTTCTCCTGAACCAGGGTTCTTCTTTGTAGATGATTTCAGCTTGAGACCACTTGATATTATGTTGATGAGTCCAAACATGCTCTGCTTGCGTAGAGCTAGCTAGCGTATGAGATACGTAACATATGAAAACCTATAATCAAGCGGAACACGACCAACTCCCGCCACAAAGAGGAGATACGTGAAAGCACTCGAATGACCTATATTCAGATCAAGGAGGAATAAGTCCAGTTATCACCCGAAAACGATTGTGGATACTAACAATCGGAACGTCGTGGAGTAACTTGGCTCAAGAACTTTCAATTTTCATTCCTTGTTAATATTTTTAATTTTCATCTCGTGTATTAACACGTGTTCTTTTTCAGCTAATCTTTTTAATTTTTTATGGATTTTTTTAAGGATTTTCAATCAATTTATATCATATTAGACAATGGAAGTCCGAACTAATGGAATACACCACAAAACATTGTCAACCACTTTCAAACAAACGTTATTCAATATTTATTCAAAGTGAATACAAAAATTAAAATCTCAAAAATGTTTTCAAATTGGTACAACCCAATTTTTTCAATCAGTGACTTTGGTAATAGTTATATTTGATGTTGACTCTGACGGTATAACTGTAACAATTGGTCGACGATAAATATGGTATGTTACAAAAGTATTGCACAAAATACTATTATTATTATTCACTCTAGAAAATTGAAATCACTATATTCTGATACTATCGTGACCCCTGTGAGGGTTTTTGATATAATTCACTTTCTGATGACTTTCAGGAAGCTGCTCATGTTTACATTTTGAATTGTCACTGCCAGACATATTTTATTCTTGATTCTTAAAAAAAAAATTATTTATCCAATAAAACCCAGGTTATGTATACTGTAATAAACACAACTGTATACATTATACGAGTAGGTATCCGAGCCCAGTATGGCGAGAGAGATGGTGTAGCGCCGAAACAGAATCGCACAGTCACTTGCGCATGGCGACCCGGCGCCAAGGAATGCGTCGCCACGCCAGCAATCAGTTCTGCTGCGGTTACAGATGTTTCTGATCAGAAATGAAGCTTCCGAACGAGGTAGAACATACAGGTGACAGTCGTGTGAATTTTTCGCATTAGAGCAAGAGGAAATTTGTGGCAGTTCATTCCATACGATGATTTGGTTCATTCGGTGTTTTTGACCAAGATACTTCCTGATTATTTCACTGGATCCTTTCAAATTTATCATAATCCATTGGGAATCGTCTAGTGAACAAAGAAATGGCAAACAATATCGCCTATGATGAAAAATTCATCATATGAATTAATTTGAAAACCATTTGTGCCAGAAAATTTATTTGTGTAAAATTTCATCAGCCCTCAAACTGTCATATGCAGCTCGCAGTTCTTAATGGTGCCTCGGCTGCAATTTAGCTCAGTAAATGCTCTCCAATATCACTTTTTAATTGTACCCTCAGGCTAACACGACATGGCCCCAATAACAAACATTAGTTGAGTAAAGTTAATGAACCAGCAAATTAATTCGCGGTGTAATCAGAAGTTGAGAACATCATAATGGGGTAGCAGACTGATATGAGTAGGGGGTGTGGAAGTTTGAACAGTTTTGAAGGGCACATGAAATGAAGCAGAATCGAATAATAACAGTGATCTCGGAGAGATTGATTATATGAATACATTATCATCATCTGAAGAACAGAAATATTATTCTCCGATCATATATCAATTTTATATGACTATGAAAAATGCAGTTATGCAGTTGTTTCTGCACCTTGATATTGAAGTGACCTCAAAATTTTATTTCAAAGCAGGATTACAGAAAATTAATTGATTTCATTCATATGGAGTTATTTTCCAAATGCCGCAACGGGGTTATGTTAGAGGTCTTCAACTATTCGAGTGAATCAACATCAAAGCGCTGAAGATCACACGTTAAAAGCTAGAACCTATTCACGTTCCAGCACAATAACGATTTAACTGATCGAAATGTGAAGTTGGGTGAGTTAGCTGACATTATAAAGATATCAGAAGAACGTTTTGGCTTTATATCGTATGAGCATTTGACTATGACAAAGCTCTGTTCAAATTGGATGCTACGCGATCTCACCGTTGACCACCGTTGACAAAAACGTCTTGATGATTCTGAACAGTGTTTGGCCATATCTGTCCATGGCTAGTGAGTAGTCGACTAAATTGTAGCTACCGAATATATGTGAATAAAGGAGTTATTACGGCAAAGCAAAATGTTTAAAAATGAAAATTAGTAACAATGTGTTATTTTGCTTTGAAAATTGGTGAAATTAGAAAAGGAATATGGTTCTAACCAGGGAATTCCGTGAAGAAATAGAATCAGCAGTGGATCAAGCGATTACCAAGTGTATGAAAAGTTATATTCATATCTCTCAAATAGTAAACAAAGTCACTGAGACTATAACAAAAACCATACACGAGAAACTCCTGAAGATCGAGTCCACAGCGGCAGCGCTCCACCAAAATTACTCCAAACTCAACGAAAAGTTTGAAAATTGAATTAAACTCTTGGAAAAGGAAATGAAAGTGGCTAATGAAAAAAAACTTTCCTGAAAGTGATGAAATTTCAAATGGAAACATTCCAAAACAATGGAAATAATCACTCGCCACTCCGATTTTTAAGACAGGTAACCGTTGTCAAATAAATAACTGCACGCAATGTCCTTCATCAATAATCTAGCGAAAATCTTTCAATAAATAGTTAAATAGAGATTGACGGAATTTTTTCGCAGACATAACGTCATTACTGACAGCAGTTTTCTTAGATCTCGCTGACACAGTATCACACAAAATTCTACTTAACAAATTGAGTCACTACGGTCTCCCACAAATTCTTACGTCCAATTACTCAACAAATAGAGTTCAGAGGGTGAAAATTGGGATTGAGGTAAGTACGGAGTCAATAGCCTCAAGGAACATTGTTGGGCTCAATACTCTTTCTTGTACACATGAACAATATTACAAAAATAGATGATCTAGGACACCTTATTTGTAATGCTGACGACACGGCCTTGATCTGCGCGAGAAAGAATTGTGTGGATGTTAAACACACCACCGAAACAAATTTACAGAATATTTATGCATGGTTGGATTTGAATGAGCTGACTCTAAATATTCATGAGAATAATTTTGTTGCCGTTATACAACAGTCATTAGTCAACCACATAACCACACTCTATAAACTGTCACAAAAACGTATGTGAGTGTTCTACTCTTGAAAAAATATCATCGATTAAATATATAGGAATAGTCCTAGACCAACATATACATGCATATCATGCATGTAAGAAAAACGCATTAGAACACGTTTACACAGTTTTTATTCTCTAACAGACATGATGCTCATGATGCTCTACAACTCCCCAGCCGAATCAATTCTGTCTTACTACATTACAATATGCGGTGGAGCCTCCAATAACACACTGAACATTATAGAAACAACATTATACAACAACTGTTAAACTATTATACACTCACCAATGTTTGAAGAGAATGTTCACATATCAAAAGGAATTCAAACAGAAAACTACTAGAATAAGCAGGTATACCACAAACATGAATGTTAATATCCAACCCTTCAAAAAAACATTAACACAAAGAACATTATATTTTTTGGTCTCAAATTTTTCAACGCATTATCAGTTGACCTAGATTCCAAAAATGAAGGTTTACAATATTGAAACAAAAAAATATGTTATGAATGATTCTGAGGAATTTCATGATATACTGAATACAAAATCAACCTAAAAAAATACCAAGTGTTGGCATCCTCTCCCGGTGGTGATCGAAAGTACAATATTCAATATCAGAAATCTAGTTTATTTTGCTTATTTACCATGTCTAACAATGTACATTTAACTCAAAATTTCTCTGATCGAGCACATGGCAGAGACTCAACCTTGCCTAGGAGAGCAACTGGTGAACCTCGTCTAAAGTACCAGAAAGCACAAGAATCGACTGGAAAAGTTATGGCTTCGGTATTATGGGATGTGCGTCGTGTAATATTCATCGACTACATGTGGGTTGGGCTACCTATCGGGAGCGTCCCCAGGTGGCGGAAAGGGGAACGGCCAGGGGACTGGAAGCCCCGACCGGGAAGCCAATGTGACCTTACGGACGGGATCGCCGGACTAAATAAGAAGGGTGAGGGGAACTTAAACTCTCCAAAAGCCTTTGCAAAACATGCCACCGTAGACCAGTCTACACAAACCAAGGTGTAAGGAATCGTGCCGACAGCTGAATGGCCGCAGGGTGATATGCGGTTACGAACGATCTCCTTGGGAAACCAGGCGAAACCTCATTGTAATCAGCCTTCCTCTGGTATTACAGGGCTCTGCCAGAGGTGACCAACTCTTTCCTTGCTACTCGTGGGATCACACATGAATGAAACAAGCACAAAAATAGAAACAACAAAAACAAAAACCAATCCCGAGGTTGGGCAGAAGGGCTCACCTCAATCTAAGGCGTTGGCTGGGGATGAATAGAAATGTTTACCCTGATCTACCGCTCGAAATGAGGCTGGACATAGCAGATCACCTCGTGATGTAATGCAAAAGCCAAGGCGTAAGCGTATTTGTGTCGCCGAGGCCAAGAGGAGAAAGAAAGCGAAGAAGGCAGGAGTGGCAGCAACTATAAGTGTACCGTCCTCCTCCCCCATTCCACCTCCAACAGCAAGGGCACTTCCTGCGGCGGGCGCCAAGGGCTCCGTCTTGAATAAAGGCTAGGATCCGGCTGTCACTGCAGGAAAGCTCCCTCACTTGTGCACCTCCACGGAGGGATCCCCATGAAGGTTGAAGAAGCCGCGCGATGACAGTAATATTGCTGCACCTTCCAAAACCTTCGCGGAGGCCACCATGAGATACCTCAAGGTTGCTAAAGAGAGTGTGTATTCGGTGAGTCTTGGCCTGCACCTGCCAATATGAAGGAGATGTCTCCTAGTGACCTGTACACCTTCCTGGAGAGGACAGGATGGACCATGACCTAGGAGGACAACTCCTAGGAGGATGTACAACGGGTCACATGTGACCTAAGTGCTGTGGGTCTACACTCACCCTCCCCACTCTACAGATACAGATACATATATTCATCGACTATCTTGAGCGAGATATTTTGTTTTATCAAGATGACGCACTATATTATAAGTTAATCAAATGTCAAAACTACATGCATTGAACTTCGAATTGCCCCCACATCCACCGCATTCCCGATTTCGGCTCCCAGCGACAAACGGTTGTTCGCAGACCTCAAAAAATGCTCACCGGTAAAAAAATCGCCCGAATGAAGAGGTTATTGCTGAAACTGAGGCCTTTTCTACGACAAAAGATAAATCGTTCTTCAAACGTTGTATTAGGATGTTAGAGCGGCGCTGGAATGATTCTGTGTCTCTAGATAGAGATTTCGTTGATGAATGAAGCCAATTTTGATAAAAAAACGCGTTTTTTTTCCTAGGCTCGGAACTTTTCATCCAACGACTCATAAGTATGGTTAGTTTTGATATGAAATATCGATGTATTTCTTCAGAAAATTTAAATGCCAAAGTTTCGCACAAGAAAATTCCGTCTCCACAACACATCATATTCATTGTGATGATTTCATTTTGTAAACTCCACTGCGAAAATACCCGTTTTCAAATAACCAATCCGTATTCATCCATTAGGAATCCACGTATTAGTTTGAAGGCGAATTGAATGCAATTTCTTGTAATTATGTTTCTCTCTACGCAGTGCCAATGTCAGAAAGACAATATCAAAGGGCGAGATGTCACACGTGCTATGATTTTGTGAGGAGGTCGTAAAGCCAACAAAGTTCGCGAAGGGCGTTGTTTTATTTATTTTGATAGGGAGTCGTAATCAAATTCTCGTTTATGTTAAGCATTTCACTCTATCTACATTCCAGAAACTGTCGTCCTCAACTCGGAAAGGAACTACATGCAGGAAAATGTGATCGTTTGCGCGGTTAGGAAAATAGAGAATTGAAGTTCTATTGAATGATTTTCGAACAGAGTAAATTTGTAATTGTTTTACACAAGAAACTTTTTTCAGTCGAAACTATGATGATATCAGACAACTAATGATATGCAAGTATAAGTTTGATCGAATTGAATGGAAAATATTTTTTAGGAGAGATTTTTGGGAAAGAAGCTGAAAGAAAATTGCATAATCTAAACATCATCTTTGTGAAAAGTTAATTTCGATTTCTTCTTTCTTTTTGTGAAGTTTTCCATTATTTTATCTGGAGATGAAGAAGTAGGGAGCCAAAAAGATATATCCCAATCATTTAGATCATGTCTGTCTGAGCTATATGCTTTCGCGGGCTAATTAAATTTACATCAGAAGCTGAGGGACGCAGGAAGAAAAGTTTTTTCAAGATAAATAAATACGTTTATTGGTTCTGCGTTAATTTATCTTCAACAATCATACCGATATCAATGTCAACATTTGTTGTTACCAGACGCATTGCTGAAGAAGTGACTTATCTGACAGTGACGACCTATAATCAGATTTTATAAAGTTCATTGTTGAATACGCACTTTCACATAATTAATTGCTGCCCGTCATCGATCCCATTTTCAAGCCAAAATGTATTAGTTTGGAAAAAACGACCAATAGGGATCTTGAAAAAATCCATTCCAGTTCCTATTCTGCCTTCGTGCCTTCTGACTGTACTTCACACAATTCCAACGGGTATTCAGTCTTTACGTTTTCGATTTGAATTGTCAATGGATGCGTAAAAAGAGACAAATCGCGCTATAATTCTTCAAAATCTGTGAAACGGTGCTCAAATTCGATGTACTTCAGGTGGTCAGTAAAATTACATCCTTCAAAATTTCGGTATAATGTTCTTTGCAACTAGGAAAAAAGAAAAATCAAATTTTTTAAATGACGTTTTGAACAATTTCAATTTATTTTTGAACTCATTCATGTATCCATACAAGTTGGCTAAATTGTGTTGTTTCCCTTGTAATTTCAAATTCAATTCGTTCAAATGTTGTGCCATATCAGTTAAAAATACAAAATGCACGATCGGCAAGAAATTCAGGATCTTGCATTTTAGTTTTTATATCTGTTGTATGAGATTTTATTCAATTTTTAAGAAATATCGGAATTTCTTTCCGTAAAGTGAAGAAGCGCTGCAAGCACTGACCAGTACTTAACCATCGGATTTCTGAGTGCAATAGCAGATCTTATAGGTGGCGTCAATTTCAATCAAACAAATTACGAAATTTGCGATGAAACAAAGCTTTGTTTTCACCTCTAATAAGATTTGTTATTTTAACAATATTTTCATGGCATTCATTTGACGCAAATATTTTCCGCTTCTTGGTGTATGATGTAATGGAATAATGGGCAATTAATACTATTTTGTTTTAAAAGACCCGCAAGTCCTATAACATTTTCTGTCATAGCTTTTTCTCCATCGGTCATAATACAAGAACATTTTTGGAACCCTTCGTATTCAATAATAGTTTTGTTGCCATGTAGTGGCATTGAATTCAACATTTTCTCCATGATCGAAAATTCTTCTAAATGTAGCGAATAAAAATTATTAATTGACAGATATCCGTCTGGTCGGTACTTTCACCCAACCATAGAGAAAATTCTCACATTTCACAATGTAATTACATAATTTTTTCGAAACATATTCTTCTTCGTAGACATAACGAAGTTAGACAAGTATTTTTCTTGCTACTTAATATAATGTGTAAAATTCATTCTGCTGCATGAGATGATGAGCCACGGAAACTGTGAATTGTTTTATGAAAACTTCATCGCTGAATGATTTTTTAGCTTTGCCTAATTGTGATCAAACTTCATTTACTCTTTATTTACTTTCGAAAAAATACTTGTTTATTGTGTTAATTTTTTTTATACTCAGCTACAACAATTATTCTTGCTTCACCAACATGTATTTTATATTTTTCTCCGTGAAAAGTGTTATAATCACGTTGAACATTATATTCTTTGCTCACAGACAAAACTTGCATACGAATCATACACTGATTTTATTATTATTGTTGCAAATAAAATAGTCAAATTCCCACTTTTCATTAAATACACAATGTTCATCACTTAATTTTCGCTTCTTCGTAGACATAATGAAGTTAGTCAAGTATAATTCTTAAAACTGCTACTTATTATAGTGTGTAAAATTCAAAGCTGTTGGTACGAAGTGGCGGTACGAACCTAGTGACATCACAAGCTTAACTAATACGGACACCAACAAATACTAACTACACGAAAACAAAATACTTTTTGGGTATTCCCCCAATGATAATGAATGATAACTTCACTTTCAAAAAATGACATGTGAGTGGAATGTTACAAGAATGAAGTTAAATGAATTATACCAAATATTGATTATATATTTTAACAAAGAATTCTATTATCTAAAGTATTTATATCCAAAACTTTTTTCTGATTAATATACACTTCAAAACATGCGTCGCAAGCCGTGTTCTGGACAGCCCCAATTTACATGGTGTTCAACAAAGATGTTCGTATTTTTTCAGGGCTTTTCGCAAAAATATGTATTATTCAGTTGTGAAACAATTACGTATTTCCATTATTTGAAAGATGGTACAAGAATAATCTAGGTACAAGAATGATATAGTCATCTTCAAAATGACTAACGTTGCTTCCAGTGCATCATCATTATGAATAATCAATTCGTTTGATTCTGAAAAATTATTCGGAAATGATTATTTTAATGGACAATTGATATTTTGATCTTTGGGATGCAAGATATTGATTTTTTTGTGATCGAGTCACTATATTTTACTGCTGGTCTTGCACATTTTCGACTTGTTTATTTCCATTGATTCATTGCAAGATATAAAAACCCAGGTTTTTCACTAATTTGTTTTTGTTTGTTCAGAAACACTCGAAACGATAAAGGAGATCGATTGAACTATATATGTTGATAGATGGTTGAAGAATCAAGCCGTGTTACTTGAGTTGTACTCAGAACATACAGAAAATCGAAAATGAAGTAAACTTGACATTTCTGTGAAAATTTCGAGAAACTTTCCAACTGCAATATCAATTCGAAACGTCTGCAAGAAAACAATTGTTTTTTTAAAAAAAACCATCTTCAGAAATATTATTGTATCACTAAACTAGTGTATAATTTCAAAACTACTTTTTTCAGATCAAAAACCATCCTAATAATTCTATTTTTGTGTGAAATTTGAATTTATTTTGATGAAAAATTATCTAATGAATTGGTAGGTGCGGTACGAATGAATGTCCACAACTTGTATTACATCGATTTTTTCATTATGTAATATACATCAGGCGAATATCTGAATAGATCAGAGAATATTGATGGTTTGAAAGACAGAGGAAGATAGGAAGAGCACATTATTCAAATTAAAATATTAGGTGTTTCTGTGACAAAATACAAACGAATACCATATTAAAAAAACACCCCGAATTTGTGGAATTATATTCAAAACACAGGAAAGACAAAAACCTCGCTTCCGCCATAATATCAAATATCAAGTCATCCGCCAAATTATGACATTATTTTATTCACATTTCCAGCAAACAGGAAGAAATTATTCCATTTAGTTATCCGATATAATATCGATTAGAACAGGTAACGTAGGCTTGATAGTAATATTTTTCATCCTTATAGCAAACAGTTGATATTGTACTTGTTAGACAAAGTAAAAACTATATTGTCAAAAGTTTTTCAGCGTTGTTTATTTTCATGTAATATGAATTTAATGAGAAATAAATCTGTAATATTTGTGTGAAAATTAATAATTACAATTACAATACACTTATAAAATACAATGTGAACTTGAATATTTACCAGATTGAATGTTTAATACACAGTAACACATTGTTATTGTGCAACATGTTATATTTTAAGGAGTGACTAGTTTTTGGGAAAGAAAGTTTGGGGCTTTCTAATACTCCATCTTGATACAAAAAAATGTGAGAATCTTCCAAAGAAAAGCAGGAAGTAATCAATTCTTAAATGAGTAACTCTCTACTTGGATATGTAGATCATGCAAGAAGAACTGTCTGAAGAACTTTCGGACACAAACTGGAAGAACTTCTGTGAATGATATCTGATTTTATTCCATAAGGAATGTTTGGAATACAAACTGAGAAAAGTGTCTTATGTGTCTTATTAAGAAGTGTTCATATGGAAGTATTTGTTTCAAAATAATTTTTCTTTCGTAGCTGTTTTAGAAGGGTTTTTTTTCCAGTTTATGTCTGAAAGTTACTTTTTTGCATGATCTACATATCCATGTATGTTACTTATTTTAAAATTGATTACTTTCTTCTGTTCTTTGGAAGATTCCCACATTTTCTTGTATCAAGATGAACCAGTAGAAAGACACAAACTTTCTTTTCCAATACTTATAGTAACTACTGATTATTTACCACTAGATGAATAGTGAAAGTGGCCTGTCATTTAGTGTTTGTTTTCAACTGGATTCTAATAGAATATATTGTTTAGTACAGAGAAACCATACAATTTTCAATTGATTTCCTCAACTTCCTCAACGTCAAGAGCATTACAGTGTTTTCTAGTTGAAGGTTCTCCGACTACGTCAATTATATCGAAAAAAACTGATGTATAAATGGATATTAGGGCTATCTGAAAACAAGTATATTCCTGGAAAAGAAATACATACTAATGAGTAACTGAATTTCCACTGAAATGAAATTTGATAGAAAAAGAGATGTCATTTGAACATTTTGTGGTAAATGTAAGATAATATCAAATCAAGGCAAAATGAAGAGACCGCATGTTTCGAATTGTCCTTGTTGATGCTTACAGCCCCAAAAGTTAACATATTTTATTGTTATATATTACAGTTCTAGCCTCCGTGCTTTGTTATAATAGGATATGGACGAAAACAAAGACAAGGATGATCATTTTCCATTTACATAGATTTTCTTTGATTCCTTTCAATTCAAGAAATGGAAAATTCAGTCCTCGGGTAAAATTATGTCATAAAAATAATTCATGAATGAACCTCATCAGTTTTTAGTTAGTTGTGTGCGTTTTGTGTTTTTTAGTTTGCCTCATTAAAAAAACACATTTTTGAGATATCCATGCTTGTAATTATACAAGTTGATTGAGAAAATCCTAGAGAGAAAGTGAATCATCATGCAAACTATCGAATAGCATATTGCAGAATGGATTTGTAATTTCGATGCCCCACTGTAAATTCAACACATACATTTTTTGTGAGGATTGTATCCACTCCCGACTCACCCGTGCTACATATTTGTTCTTTCCATATTTTCCACATTACTGCTTTATTTCAGCCTTCGGTCTCAATGATAATAAAAACGTGCGTTCATTCGAACAGAACCATTAACAATTTTCGAAAACGAAATGGCTCGTTCTCCACTTAATAACACACATGAGTAGCTGCGATATTCGTAAAACTCCCATGCATATATTTCAAATTTCCTATGAAATCGGGAGGAAATTTATTGTAGCAGGGGTGGTTATTAAGTTGATATCAGACAGAAATTGGCAAATTTCTGCACTCTGCGGTGTATCTACGTGCTCTCAGTCATTTATTACGTTTCATTTGAAATGAACTATCTACCATACGTGTCGGAAAGATGTGGAGAGTAGATTAGGTGGTGAAATATTTTCTGGAGGATCTGTATCTGTAGAGTAGGGAGGATGAGTGTAGGCCCACAACACTTAGGCCACATGTGACCCACTGTTCATCCTCCCAAGGAGTTGTGCTCTTAGATCATTGTCCATCCTGTCCTTTCCAGGAAGGCGAACAGATCTCTGAGAGACATCTCCTTTATATCGGCAGGTGTAGGCCAAGACTCACCGAACACATACTCTCTTATTGACGATAACTCCGGATATTAGCATAGGACATGCCTGACAGTTTCATCTTCCTGTTCACACATCCTTCATAGAGGTGTGTCCTCTAGCTCCACGGTAATCCTGGCAAGATTGCATCCTTTGATTTCATCCCATCTCTTAAGGGATTGGACATGGGTGTGACGTTCAGCTATTTCCGCAATTGTCCAAGTCATCAAGCTATAGGTGCCACTGGGTCCTAAAATTCTTAGTCCAGCCGCTTTCTTGGCTAAAGAGTCGGCAATGCGATTACCTTCACTCCTGTCGTGCCCTTTAATTCACCTCAGGATAATGTTATCATCCACCGAGGCTTTCAGTACAGTTCAAGTTCAAGTTCTACTCAAACAAAAATTATTTTCATTTTTCAAATCAGAATTCAGATAAAATATATCCACAAGCATCCATCAATACTAAAGATCGAGTCTCAGTGGTAGGTATAACTAGATAGTTATCAAATATGATATGAAACGTGAGATTCAAATTTTTAGAATACCAGAAGCCTGGTTAAACCTTGTATTACTATTTTTCCATTCTGAAGCTATAGTCAGCTGAGTTGAAAATCTGGAAAATTGAAAAAAATACGTTTCTGATTTGAAAAATTGAAATTTTGAGAAAACTCACCAATAATTTTGTTTCAGTCTTTTACTCGTTTATTCACATGTCTACTACGAGATGAGAATCAAGTGAGCACGGTGTGGCTACAATGCGTCTTTCTCTTCTGTTTAGCCTGGGGCTTGGGATCTACTTTAACACAAGACGGTCAAAAGTCTTTCGATGTTTTCTTTAGAAAAATCCTGAATGGAGAAAATAAAAATTTTCCAAAACCAAAGTCTTTCAAGCTGGCGAAAAATCAATTATTTCCCGATAGATCTATAGTATTCGACTGGATTTATGATAAGAAAAACAACGGCACCTGGATCACTTGGTCTGACACTATGGAGAAGGTTCAACAAATACCAGTAAATGCAAAAGTAAGATATATATCATACTAATATGCATAATTCTGCAGTGATTCTGAAAATGTCATCGTAATTATCGAATATTTATGTGATTCAAAGTTGATTCTAATTGAAGCTGGATATTTTTTCAGGCTAGTGAACTGATAATCCAAACAAATGGATCTGCATGTCAGAGGTATTTTCTGCAAACGTGCCTCAGTAATAATATACCGCTTCTTTTTGTCGGTCCTACTGGAACTGGTAAAACGGCGGTAGTACTAGATCATATGCTGAACTTGCCTAAAGAGAAGTTTCTGCCTAATGTCATCAATTTTAGCGCCAGAACAACTTCAATGATGGTAAGATTGTTGATGATCACAATATATTATATTTCAAACATAACCAATATTTTAGAGAAAATAAATATTGTGAGTTTGATATTCAGCTATCACAGGTGAAAGATGATGAGTTATATTAATCCGAGAGGTATATTGAAAATGTTATATAAAGCATGATCATAACATAAACTGAATGAGACATATTCTATAAATTCTTGGAATAAGAGAAGTTATCATTGATTGGTTATATCAAAAATTTCAAACCGTATTCCCAATACCTGTTTCCGAAAACTTTGAACAAAAATGTTTCCAAATATTTTTGTAAGGAGCATTCATTTATATTTTTCCAATTTTGAGAAAGTGGATTGTATGAAAAATACATTTTTGTTCGAAACACACGTAATATACGAGAAGTCTTCAAATATTTGATTTTGGGACAAGAGTAAAGTACTCTTATTTTGGAAAATTTCGGGAAATGTTATTTAAAATAGTTTTTCAGCATCAAAAAAAATCTAGATCCGAAGTATTGGCCATATAAGTGGAGTTTTATTTTTTACCCATTTTCTTTGAATGGGGACTACGAAAAAAATTGCTATAACGATAAATAGACAGCATCCTGTATACGACGGTTTATTTTGAAAGCCTGTAATTTTACGAATCACACAAGTAAGGTGTTAACCACGGCCATTTTTTTTTTGAAGAGTAAAATTATTTTCAAAGATTTCGGTGCAAAGTTATTTTAATTTTTTGTCAACACTGAAAATTACTCAAAATTATACAGCATTGTAACAAGTACTTCATATTCAATATCAAATCACAAAGCATCAAAATAAAATAGGTATTTCAGAAGAAACTCATTGATTTTCTGGAAATTTTCTTGTCCAAAATAATTCTCCAGAATATCAATGAGTTTGTTCCAAAATACCTATTTTATTTTATTCTTTTGTGATTTGATATTATTGAATATTAAGTTCTTGTTACAATACTTTGTAATACTGTATAATTTTCTGTGTTTACAAAAATTAAAAATAATTTTGCACTAAAAACTTTGGAAATTATTTTACCTTTCAAAAAAATTAACAGTAGTTAACACCATAGTGGAATAATTTGTAATACTGCAGGCTTATGAAATGAACCGTCGTATACAGGATGCTGTCTATTTATCGTTTTACCAATTTTTTTTCCTAGTCTCCATTTAAAAAAATGGGTAAGAAAAAGAAATTTCATTCAGATGGCCTCGACTTCAAATCTAGATGATTTCTTTATTGCTGAACAACTTTTCTGATTAACATTTTCCGAGATTTTTCAAAATAAGGGTACTTTACTCTTATTTCAAAATCAAATATTTGAAGACTCCTCGTATATTACGTATGTTCCACTGTGTTTTGTTGGTGCATGTTTAGTTTCAGGGGATGCACAAAATTTTATCAATAATAACTTTTTTGTCGAAACACCCTTAATAAATAAGTTTTCCATATGGTGCATACTTTGGGGATGACACTATATAAACATTGAATTACACGAAAGAAAAATTCTTTCGAAACAAATACTTTTATATGAGCACTGACTTATACAGAAAACACGTTTTTCTACTCAGTTTGTAATCTGAACATTCTTTATGAAATTGAATCAGATATCATTTACAGGAATTCTACACTATGTACTGAATCAAAATAAAAATTTCACTTACATGGAACACTGTCATGGTCACTGGTAGCCATCGATGTTTCGCCTCAAGACACTTGCCTTATGACTCTTCAGTACCAATTTGGATAACATAAGAAAAAGCACACATTTCATTCATAAATTACGAGTTTTCATGTCACGGAATAAGTTTGATCTACTTAGTGGAATTTATTCATCTATTTGATTAAATTCCAACCATGAGAAATTTTGTTTGATTTGAGAGGGTTATATTTTTAGGAGTGATTAATTTAGTATATAGTGTAAAAATCCTGTGTGAAATTGATTACTCCCATCCTTTCTTTGGAAGATTCCCACTTTTTTTTGTGTCGAGATGGAGTAGTAGAAAGCCAAAAACTTTTTTTTTCAAAAATTAGCCACTCATAAAAATATAACCCTTTCAAATTATTCAAAAACATATTCTGATGCATGTTATAATCATAAACGTGGACGAATTTACAAACTTTCAATTCATTAACAGTCTGTATACTAATTATTTAAAAAGATTGATGTATTATTTGGAAAACATTCTCTTGTGGAAAACTCACTTTTTGTGCCTCATACTAACATAAGCTGATAATGAACCAATGTCGATGAAAGCAATTGTTGAGATAACTTAGTTTGAATAGGTTACCGAGAGACCAATTTGCAGTATATATCTATAAACCACTATAATTAGTTTTACTAGCTCAAATTCCTGAAAAGAACGCAAATAAGAAAATGAACAATTTAAACAAACATTATTCAACTTACGATTGTCCCTAATTCAAACAAATATCAAAAGAGAATTTCAATATTAATCTCTTTCTTTCAATTTGACGTTTTATCTTCAACAATTTTCTCCTGTCAGATGAGATTTTTATATATACAGGATGAATTATAACATTGAATGATTAAAATTGAAATGCTCAAATTAGATTCTACAAAAAGTTTAAAAAAAATAAGAAATATGAATAGTTATTGAAAAAATTAAGAAATGTTAATGGTTATTTCTAACAGCTATTTTCAGGCTATATTTCTTGTTCTGATATGATAGATTCATTTGTACGCTATTAACTAGTCCTGGATTTATATATATTTCAGACTCAAGAAATGGTGATGTCAAAACTAGATAAGAGGAGGCGAGGAGTATTTGGCCCGTCAATGGGTAAAAAATGTGTTCTTTTCGTGGATGATGTTGGTATGCCCCAAAAAGAGGTTTGGGGGGCTCAACCTCCTGTAGAACTATTGCGGCAGTGGATTGATCATGGTCATTGGTTCGAAAAAGACACCTCCATGTTACAGTTAGTTGACATTGTGAGTATTTTCGAATGTGAAAAAAAATTTTTATCAATCCCCAGAAACAATAGTGTTCACAACAAGAATAAAATTCAAATTGAATAAATTATTAAATTGATGGATGTAGCCGTTACTACGTGGTAGGAAATCATAATGAACAAAAAGAGAATTGAAACTTTCTATGTTTTAACCACTTTTATTTGTAACTAACGTAACTGCAGTTTCGTCCTATAGGGACATTTTCAAACTTATACATTGAACCAACTGAATTATTTGAATACTAACTGATCAATAAAGTGGACAGCACATAGTGAAGAAAACTGAATTATAATAATCGTCAAGCATAAATAAGAGAAATAAATCAAAAGCATTTCAAATTCTGACCTAAGTTTTGTTTTTTTTATTAGTTTTCAATTTCTTTGAGACATTAGTATATACTTTTACGTCCAAATTTTTCAAATTTCAACGAAATGATTCAACTAGTAGTAGTTTGGTTTGTCTTGTATTATGATATATTAGTCAATCTGTCTATTCTCGAACTCTAAATGACTTTCAATGTGTATCTAAAAAGAGAACAGTTGTGGTTTTTATTCGAATATTTGAAATGATGAAAATTATCAATTGTAGCATCGATGAATACACATCATAGCTATTTTCTGCATAAAATCAAGGATTTTTGAGTTACCATAACTGTAAATTTTTTTCAAAATTACAAAAACTGCTTTCTTCACTTCAAGCTCAATTTCTTTTCAAAATTAGCCCTTCGAACCATCCAACTCCTAGACATTATTGAAAGTACATGAATTTAGTGAATTATGGAGTGACAATATTTATTCTCAACTGGGATGGTAACTTGGGCTCATTTTCACATTTTTCATCGCCGACAAAATAGTGAGCGACATTATTTTCATCATAATTGGTTAAGTTTTAGTGCTACGTACTCTTGTAAAAAAATTTATTCAAGTTTTTTTTTAATACTCCAAAGAAGGTTTCACGAGTTTCACGAGAAAAATATATTCTTTTTCGATCACTTCACGTTGAAATTCTCAACTCTGGCGTATGAAGAATAAGAATGAATCTTCAACAAGCTATTACTGCGTTGATATTGTATCTACAGATACAAAAAACATTCATTATTTGTTATTTCATAAGCTAGGATTTTTACTTTACGAGTTATTGGCGAAAAAATGTCTCAGAACATGGGTTCACTTATTGGTTAAAATGTTTTCACTTTCACTCGCGAATGAGTGGAAAAGTATTGAATTCTAGAAAAAACCGAACAAAAGTTTCTTATAATTGGTCAATCTATCCATTCTCGGACCAACTCTTTTTTTTTCCAAAAAATCTCCATAATTGATATTGCTGTGTGATTGCAGAAAGCTGAGGTGAATCAGCTATTTCTGTATTTTCAAATATGGAAGAACAACTTGTTTTCAGTGATTTACTCCATAACACTAGTTTACAGCCAATTTATGACTGTAATGCCAAAGGCAGTTCTATGTTAATTTTTTGTCCCTTGTTGCGAAAATGGTAGTAAACATTTTCTAACACGTAAGATTTTTGGGTTATGATTTTTTAAACAAAAATGTGATGAACACGACATTTCAAATTTGCTTTTTCCCTAAATTGAGGAAATTGTTTGAAACCTGGCAACACAGCGGCTCTGCCCAGTTCCTATGATGTTCCAGAAAAAGACGGTTCTTATTTTCCCGACAGTGATGGAAGAACACCATATTCAATCGAACAACCTGAATTAAATGACGTAGTTCGGGACCTCCACTTTTCCAAAGATAATGCTGAACTATTTGGGTCTAGATTACAACAATGGAATTTACTAGCCTCTAAAACCAAAGTTACCATATTTAGGAAACGTAACTATGCAGAATAAAATGTGTGTTTGTGTAAATTCAAATGGTGTGATGAAAAATTAGGATTTGCACATTACTTGGACGAATGACGTTCATTTATAGATTCATCTAAAGTTTAAAAGCCGTTCTGCTCCATAATGGCAGAAAAAGGCCCTTTATTCCTCTTGCACATGCAGTTGCCATGAAGGAAACACACAAAGTATGTCACTTATTCAAAATGAAATAAGTTATAATACGTATAAGTGGCAAATATGTGGTGACCTAAAAGTTATAGGACTATTACTAGGATTTACGAAGTTTTGCTGTTTTCTTTGCCATTGGGACAGTAGGGCAATATAGAGATATTATCAAGTAAAAGAATGGCCTCCGAAAAATAAATATATTCCAGGTAAAGAATTTACCTATCTCTTGTTAATCCCAAAAACGTTTTGTTACCTCCATTACATATTGAACTGGGGTTAATGAAAAAATTTGTAGGATCATTAGACAAAGAAGGAGATATGTTTAAATATCTTGAACACGTTTTTTCAAAATTGAGTGATGCTAAGCTCAAGGAAGTTTGTTGGACAAATATACCCCTCGATTCATGAGTCATGCGCATCAAGACGCCCATGAGTTCTTTCGTTATCTTTAAGAAGGTTAACATGATGAAGCTAATAGAATTATTAAGAAACCTAAACCGACCTTAACGGAGATTGACGAAAATTGAGCGACAGCGGAAAAGTGCAAGAGTCATAAGTGATTTATTTGAGTACATATAACTCTTAAATATTCAACGAAAGTCATTTTTTGTGGAGGAAAAAATCAGTTTTTCATCGACCTTTTTTGGGTAATTGTTA
>WOGO01000847.1:0-20536 GCA_015342085.1 Leptinotarsa defecta | reverse complement strand
CCCTAAGGCTCTTCAGTACCAAATTGGATAACATTATAGAAAATACACACAATTCATTCATGAATTACGATTTTTAATGTCACGGAATAAGCTTGATATGCTTGTCATCGATGACATCGTAATGACATTCATCCACCTATTTGATTTAATACCAGCCAAGAGGAATCTTATTTGAATTGAAGGAGTTATAATTTTAAGAGTGATTAATTTTTGGGAAAGAAAGTTTTTTGCTTTCTACTAATTTCTACTAAGTTTATTATTTGTTATGACTGGTTTCAGTATATTAGACCATTTTCAAGTCTAATAAACCAAAACAGGTTGTAACAAATATTAAACTTAGTAGAAATTAGACACAAGTTATTTTCCTTATTCTATATTCAATATGAATTTCTACAAAACAATTAGGTAATCAATTGAACAAAATACCTTATACCTAAAATAGACTGGTTTCAGAAAGGTTCTAATACCTTACAACCATTACAACCAAATGAAATATTAGTAGTTACTGAAATATCTAAAAAGTTACTTGGGAAATTATATGCAAGAAGATAGATTGAATGGTTCAACAGAGCTATACTTCCACAACAAAGTAGATAATAAATTAGGAAAATAGATACAATGGCAACAGATAAACCATGGATTTACTGGCCTTGTGTGCCTTAATGAACAAAAGCTAAGAATACAGGAGTTGAGCATATGGAACGAAGGAGAACCATGAATCCTGGACATAATGGGGTAAATAGCGTTTTGCACTAATATTGCCTGTATAATACTCCATTGACATGTATGTATGCACAATTGTCAACATTTTACTGGTTTCAATTGTATTGAACCCTCAACTACATATTTTTTTCAACGAGAAATTTTTTAGATTAACTGATGCTTCTCTCAACAAATTATATTTTCTTTTCAAAAGTAATAACAGTAATAACACTTCATCAAGCATGCAAAACAACTTTCCAGTGAAATTTGTATTACCATCATGACACTTGAAAAAAACATAACAATAAAATATTTTCATGACGAATCGGAAGTCACTAATCGAAAGAATATTCTCAAGAGAATTCCGGTGCCTTACAATGATCCTGATGACTCAGACAGTGAAGATAATATTCCATTGATAGAGTTGAGAGGTTGAATAAAGGAAAGGAAATTTGAAGTCAAAAAGAAATCTTACCAGTGGGTTGCTCAAGATTTGATTCCAGAAGAAGTTAAGTTTCCTAGCCAACAAAATGTTTTGAATAACAATTCACCCAGTGAATTATTTTCATGTTTTTGGAGTGACAAGATAATTGAAATGTTCGTTACATATTCAAATTTGTATGCTACTAGCAAGAACGAAGTTGGTAACAACAAGAGAAGAAATGAAAAACTTTTTTGCAATATTTTTGCTTAGCGGGTTAGTGCCGGTACCACGCCGTCGAATGTTCTGGGAAAATTCTGCCGATTCTCATAATGATTTAGTCTCAAATGCACTATCGAGAGATCGTTTTGAATATATATTCAGCAATTTACATTGCTGTGATAACGCAAATTTAGATCAGTTTGACAGATACGCGAAAATTAGAAATCTGATTCAAAAAATGAATGCATCATTTCAAGAATACGCTCCTCTACGAGAGAATAACAGTGTTGATGAAGCCATAGTGCCTTATTTCGGGCATCATGGCTGCAACTATTCATTAGAGGCAAGCCAATTCGATATGGCAACAAATTATGGATAGGTACTACCAGCGAGGGTTATGTTGTATGGATTGAGCCATATCAGGGTGCTAAAAGTGAAATCAATACAAAATATAGAGATCATGGTTTAGGACCATCAGTTATTCTTTAGTACACCGACGTTATCTCTTCTTTAGAAAAACAACCATACCACATATTTTGTGATAATTTCTTCACAAATGTTCCATTAGGTGCAGAGCTGAAAAGAAGAAATATTCATATAACAGGTACTAGCAGGAATAATCACACTTCGAAATGCCCAAATATCAATTCAACTGAAATCAAAAAGAAGAAGAGAGGCTATTTTGATTTTAGATCCAATGAAGATGGAATACTGATCGTCAAATGGCATGATAACAGTGTTGTTTCCTGCATGTCGAATACAGTACCTATCCATCCTACGCATACAGTGAATCGATATTCTCTGAAGAAGAAGAAAAATATTCAGGTACATCAACCTCACAGCATTTTCCTCTATAATCGAAGTTTGGGGGGTGTTGACCGATCAGATCAGAATATCAGTCTGTATCGAGTAGCATTACGTGGAAAGAAATGGTACATGCCTCTGATATTTCAGAACAAAATGCTTGGCAGCTCCACAGAATGCAGAAAGGTAAACTTGATCACTTGACGTTTCGTAGAAGAATTGTTTTGAATTGTTTTATCAATTCTAGAGGGTAACCAAAGAAAGTTCGTCAAAAGATCAAAACCCTCACAACTTGAAAATGCAGATTCTCGATATGACCGTATGGATCATCTGATCATACCACAGGAAAAACAGACAAGATGTCGAAAGTGCCATAAGAAGGTTTCTACGAAATGTAATGTTGCACTACATGTAGCTTGTTTCAAGGCATACCATGTCAGAGAATAATGGGTTGTCATCCATTTGAGTTAGTTTTCTACATATATTGCATATTACTGTATTTTATCATGTTGAATATGAAAAAGTATTTTAAATCAATTTCCACTTGTGTGCCTACCGTCCTTCTGAAAGGACACTGTTTTTTGAGAATAATGGTCAATCTGGAATTTTTTTTTCATTTTTCCCAACGATGTTGACATACACTGAACTAACTTTGACATGAAAATACAAGAATCGATACAAAAATTTCAGGCATATCTGGGTTAAGTGATTAATTACTCCAGTTTTGAAAAGAAGCCTAGATAAATAAATTCAAACATTCTCAATTGGTGTTTGGTATCAAATTAAACTGACAGCAATCTGCAATACAGTTGTGTTTCTGGTATATTTGACAACGCTCAACAGTATAGGAAAGTTCATATATCAATCCATCAGTGATGCCGTTGACAGATTGAGTCTAATTGATGGGATATAAGCAACAAAAGACACTTAGCAAAATTTCACGCATCTGACAACATATTTAAAAACTCTAATTTAAATATGAATTTGTTGATTGATTAATGCAAATTGAGTAATTTGCATTGTTGGACAAATAATAGCTGAATTTGTAAGAAATCCTAATAGTTCAGGTAGCAATCAATTCTAGATTCTAAACTTTTTAAATGTAAGATGCCAACCAAATTAAATTCATCAACTATGAACTTGACTGATTGAGGAGTAACATATGTATCATCACTGAGCATCATCCCCCCACTGTCTTACAGTAGACACGACGCATAATGACTTACTGTGTTGTATCAAGTTAATGACAAAGTTTACCTATATTCAATACTTAAAACAACAATTGTATCAATATTTAATGTGCATTTTAAAAAAATATCCAATTCAATTGTATTCATGGCTCAGTATTTTGCATATAGTGAGTAACACATAAGAGATTGATATATGCTATGGCAGACTTCTATTTAAAACTATTTAAGATAAACAATCTTAATCTTACGGTACATTATCTGCATGTAACTCCAACGGAATAGGTAGCGCACACCAAGATAGCTCTCAGGGAGCAAGAGTTTTTCCAACTAACTCAACACTTATCGTCATATTATGACCAAAATAACACAAAGCCATTGTAAATAGTAGCCTACATGTTATTCTGATGTATAAGCTGTATTTATGTGAAGTTTCATCTGAATCCGTTCACAAACTATCACATTTATATTAGTAAGTATATAGAATAGATGTAAATGTAATGTTCTTTTAGATCCTGAAGTCAAAACTTGCCCCTCAGCTCAACTATTAGATATATGGCCACTGCATAAGTTAGTTTTGGTAATAAAAACTACTAAAAATTACACCTTTACATGATCGTAAGCTGCATTCCTCAATTCTCTTGTAAATTTCATTTTATTCTATACAAGAATATTAAATTGCAATTTTTCCAGTAAACTACATCATAATTGACGAAAAAGCTTCATCTCAATCTTCATACATAAAAATGTTGGAAACTTCCAAACCAAGCAAGACAGCAATGAAATTCAAAATCAACTGTACAAATGATAGGTAGATTGGAAACAACTACTTTCAAATATATGAACCCTGAATCACACAAAAACCACTTTTTCCTATTCAGTTTGTGCTTCAAATATTTGTTATGAAATTGGGATATGAATGCTATGCAACATAATACATGAAAACAGTAAAGAATTACAAACTAAATTGGAAAAAGTAAATTTCCTGCAATGCAATGTTGATTACTTTGAAACCAGTTGATTCAAATGTGCTTTTCTTATGAGTGTAATGATGAAAAGTAGAAAGCCAAAAAGCTTGTTCACAAAAACTAACCTATTTTTTTATATTTAAACATATCAAAATTGTTTACAATCTTGAATAACACGTCTAATAGGTACTTTTTCATTGGTTCTGGTGGCAGTTTTACAAAACGAACTAGAAATGATTGTGTTATTATATTATTTGAGAACATTTGAAAAAAGATGACTAAAAGGTTAGCATCATGCAACAGTAAAAAGGTGTCATCTTAGGAATTTTTATTACAAATGAGTTTCCGTAATGGTCAATTTTTTAACAATTTCAACTTCAAAGTGGCAAAGTGTAATTAGTCAACAAATCTTTTCAAAATTAAGTGCCAGTTGTTAAAAAAAATTATCATAACTTCAATAACTGTAGGAAAGGAAAAGGGAAAATTCATATACTCACAGCTCCCTCCTCCTCCTCTTCATCGTCCATCATTTCTTCCTCTAATTCATCAAATTCTTCCATGGGACTACCAATTAAATGGTGACCAATAAGATGTAGGGGCCCATTCCCTTGGATCAGCGAAAAAGTTACTGGAGGGTCTGGGAAAGACAAATCAAGCAATACCTGATTGTTTGGACTACCAGCTTTCAGGGTTGCAACTGGAATTTTAACGGAATCTTTCCAAGTCATAGCTTCCACTTGAACTACGTTGACTTCACCTAAAAAAATTATTAATTTTTACTAAATCTGAAAAAATTAGCGGCGGAATTTTTTCAAAATGTTATTGTTAATTGCATATCTTAAGCATGAATAACTCAATAACAGAAATATTCAAAACTTTCAGTAAGAGTAATAATGTTCAAACCTTCGGCAGCTTCAGGTCCTAACAAAGCTTGTTTGATTATCAGTTTATGTCCTCCTTGATAATCTTCGGCCCCCTTCGCTTCTGGGTCCCATACTTCGTTATTTTTTCCCGTGAGGGTTAAAGCTGGAAATAAAGTACGAAAACTTTAATAAACAATGAGGAACAGTAATGGCGCGCAAATACCGGCTTCCAAAATAATATTACAACTTTAAAAGAAATACGACGAACTTCGAGAAAATATCTAGCTAATCCAAACATAAATATTATATACTTACCGAAAAAATATTCATCAGCCATTATTATAATAAGATGTTATGAGATTTTCACAGAAACAACCGTGAATAACTGACGCCGGCAAACCTTACTGGAAAAGAGAATAAGAGGTTGTTGAGTTGCGTTTGTAATGGCGAGAAACAAGCCGCTGTCGCAATGTTGCCAACCTTGGAGAAACGAACATAAGTTATGGTGTTCAAAAGAGTAAGAGAGGACTATTCTGATTCTTATTCCTTTGGTAGAAAAACGCTTGACATTCACTTGAAAAAGTCTATCTAGGACACTTCTCTTCAACAGAAAATTGAAGTAGTTTCCACAAATAAAATGTTTACGTTCACAATCTGAAAATTAGGAATGCAACGTAGCTTTTAGCGTTGATACATTAAACATTTTTATACATTTTTCATTATGTTTTTTAAGAAAAATTTATGGAAAACTTATTTATTTTTCATTGTTTTCTTCCAATAGTCAGAATAATACAAGACTACCAACAGGACGTCGATTTCATAAGATATAGAAATGTACTGTCTAACTCAATTCAACTTCACTAATAATATGATACCTGCGATAAAATTTGTAGATGATTCAAAAGATGTTTCAAATTAATCACTGTTTTTATTGCTGAAAATTCAACGAAACAATCACTTTAACCATTCATATTTCCTGTTACTTCATCAGTTTATATTTGAGATTGCCCAGAAAAATGCGTAAGGAGAATGAATAAAAATCAGAAAAAATTAGATCAAACTATTCGAAAATTTTTATGAAATACATACATTTGGGGTAAAATAAAGTTAAATCTAGGGAAGAAATGAAAGAAATAAATGAATTTTTCTTTATAAAATTTAAATTATTCGTCATAATGAGTAAAGAAAATGTCATTAACATTTGTCCGTGCCAGGAATCTTCAGTTAAGAATCCTTAGCTCTCACTAGTTTGGGCTTTTGGAAATTGTCGTTTATAAGGGGGCGAAAGCTGGTTAACGGAAAAACAGATTTTGTTCAACATATATGTAAATTCATTGGTCTCATGGCTTCAACTCATGGTTTAGTTTTCCCCTGAATGTTTTGTGTCTCTTTAAAAAAAATGACACGAGTATTACGATTTTCAGTATTCTTCGAGATAAAACACCGATTATGCTTCCTTCAGTAAATAAAGTATACTGGATGTCGATAACAATTCAATTTTTCAAATCGACCAAATTTTATCTTTCTTAATATTCTTTCAGTGTTACATTTACTTGACACTTTCAATATTTCCTGATAGAAAGGGTATACGAATAATGGTAGAATAGAATACTGGTAGATTGTGAACGACAAGACGAATCTCATTAGATAAGTGGTCATTTTCAGATATTTCAAAATAATTTCTAACTACTAAAACATTTTTATCTAATTGTCATAAAATTCAAACTACAAAACGAGTGTTTCAATAAAAGTTCTATTGAAATATTTGGATCAAATGTAACATATCTCCAATGGAATCTCATAATGATCTCCTACCACGTAGTAACGGCTACATCCATAAATTCATTAGAAATCTTGTCAGTTACACCATTAATGACTCAAGAACGGCTGGAACGATTTTCTTGATCTTATTGATATGTCGGTTTTGCCGGAACAGCAAAATAACTTTTAAAAAGAAAATAACACTTTGGAGACTTTCAGTTTGCGAACAATAGAGGTAAACAAACCTCAATGCAACTGAACTACGAATAATGCAAATGTATCTACTGCAGATGAAAAAGGAATGGCACATGAGGGCAAACAGTGAACATGGCGCCGTGTTCACTGTTTGCCCGGTCAACTGTTACTGCAGTAAATGACTTAATAATGGAAATTACTACGTATTCAGTAAGTAATATATTTTGTATTGTTTCATATATCAATCTACCATTTTTCCTGATGCAAAATCTGCTGTTGACCATGAAAATTACCACGCAACACTAGCCGTGTGGTTCTACTTCATGATTTACAAACATAGATTCCATATGTGGAGAGATATTTCACAAAGGAATCAAAATAAGGGGTTGGTAAAGGAAAAAAACTCCAGTAATATTCATTACTACACCAAAGGTTCCAAATAGTGCATCATAATCAATATTCAAACAACTATTTGATATATTTGGTTTGTTGGTTTGTATAAACATAAGAATATGTTAAATGGCACATTCATGTGGTAATTTTTAGTAGCATGACAAAATTTCCATCTATACAAAATCGACAACAAATTTCCTTAATAGAATTTCACAGATTTCTCTTGCTGATGGGTAATCATAATAATTATTTCCTGGTTAGTGCAATACTGACTGGTTTGTAAACAAGCTACTTTTGGATAACAAGAATAATTTGCATGTCAAGAAATATAAACAATTTATTAACATTGGCATTTTTTTCAAAGATAAAACACAAGCAGTACAGGAAAATCCTTAAGGCACTCTCAAAGCGATGCCAGTACGAAACTAGCGATTCACATTGGATTTGAATCGCTGGAGATTAAATCCATTTGAAAAAACTTTATCAGGAAGTTTATTCCACATAAACGCAGTTCAACAGATTAAAGAATTCTTAAACAACGAAGTTCGAAGTGTACTGAGTTGAACCTCAAAACGACGACCAGCCACAATCCATCGCGTATTTTTGATATGTACCGCTCTTGGTGGGATCAAATGTGCCAAGAGAGACAAATCTCCAATTTTTCTTCGATGTTCCAGGCTATCAACGTTGCACGAGATTTTCGTGTCTTCAATCAGGCGGAAGAATCTTTTCTGGATGGAATCTAGCAACTTCAGGGTACGTTTGGGGACAGAGCTCCATACATGAGAACAATACTCCAAAGAAGGTCTGATCTGAGCTTTATAAAGCATCAGTTATATATTATATATCAATTCAATTACGCATACGTTGTCGGATAAGGCCAAGTTAATTCATTTAGCAATGTTCACTCACTTGCCTAAATTCTCGGGTCAACAGTAGTTCTCCAATTTGTTAAAAAACTGTTGAAAATGTTAGCGAATGAAAGAAATCAGTTTTTTTCAATAATTGAGCTTCTTCTGTATCCCATAAGTAGGTACACTGAAAACGATAGGCCAGTTTATTGAATGCATAACTTAATGAGAATAAACATATTTCAATTGAGGAAATTTACATTTCTTCTGAAAACTGACCTTTTCTCATTTCATCATGTTTTTTTCATTAAAATTGAAATTCATTAAATGACACAAGAGTTTTTTTTCAATACCGGAGGATGTGATTTTACGTTCTAAAAGCTATGCTTATTCATTAAGTTATGGATTATATATTTGATAAAAAGGTTCTATAAGTAATAACATGAAACTTAAAAGGCAACACAGAGATGCGAACCCTAAATTTAGTTGAGCAGAAAGTTACAGACCTGCAGAAATAAACAAACTACTAAATGTAATCACAGATTTCACTATAAAATTAAATTTCAGTATAAACCTATTTCGGATGGCGACACTGATTGCCTACTGCGTGGTGACATCTGTTATTCAGTAGCATTATCATTACCAATTTCTACATTAGCATTCTGTAAATAAGTACGGATATTTCTTCGTTGCCGTTTTTATAATTTCACTTGAGTACTCAATAACTTAAATATTTTTAAATACTCCCAAAGATAATGGCAACCTCGCAGCTAATTTCATTTTGTGTACAAACAATTTACTGTCATCGAATTGAGGTTAATTGGTTAATTGAAAGATTAAAAATTTTTATAAAATCCTGAATGAAAACATAATATATAATGGAGTGGAGTAATCTTTCGGCCTATATTTGTGTACGGGGTGAGAACAAAAAACATGACAGGTGCGCGGTCATCAACCTACATTGATCTGTGCTGAGGTCGGCTGGCTGAGGTAATCGCCCTGATGTTAACATTTCACCATGTACGGTGGTCTATTACACCAAATATGGACTAGAACTGAATCAATTTGAATACTTTAACAATTCAAGACGACGTAGAAAATTATTTCCTAAAACTGAGTTTCCTGTGATGTGATGTTACAAAATCAGATCCTAAAGCCTCGTGTGTGTACGAGGGTATTTAAAAATAACTTTTTTCAAGTTCAAAATTTTCTTCAAGTTGTAATTTGTCAAGCATATCAGTATATTTCTAAGTGTGGTTGAACTAATTTATTCAGTGTTCAGAGCCCAAAATCTCTTGTCTGCCGTTAGAACTGTTGAAAATGCATAAGAAAGAAGAGAATTTTGACCAGAAAAAACTGGATTTGGAAGTATGGCTTCAGCGAATGGAATCCAGATTAGCTGGAATGGCCCCTGTAGGCCATACTGCTGACGTTTTGGAGGTACAACTGCGAGAGCAGAAAGGCTTGCATGCAGAACTCCATCAGTTCAAAGCACAAATAGAACATTTTCAACAGTTGACTCAGAGATTGATTACAGTACATCAACATGAAGATACAAGTCGTTATAAAAAGGTATGAGTTCATTTCACAAAGTTAGTTGAGAAAACCCTCAAATATTTCAACATTGAATATCTAATGTTTTGGTTTTGAGATGTATTACAGAATGCTTTATTACAGAGATGTATTACAGAGATGGTTTATTAAAGCATTCTTGGGATTTCACTTGAGACTGGTTTAATAAACTGACACTGGTCGTAACAAACAAAAATCTTAGTAGAAATTAGACAAAAGTTATTTTCTCTATCTCTTATATTTATTATGAATTTCTACAAAATAAACATGTCATCAATGGAACAAATTACAGAATTACTTGATTTAAATTTTCTTCACCTCTCCTCAGCAATGAGAAATGTTTTTATTGAATTTGCTGAAAAGTTGAGAGAAGTCGTTGATCATTTGTGTGAAGGAAATGCCGTTCACCATTCCTTTCAAAATGATTCATCCTTTTTTTCAGCACATTCTTGAAACAAAATAGACAGTCACACTCAGCCAATGCTGAATCTTATCATTTTATGTATTATTCACGTTATAGTCACAAGACCTTGTCAATGAGACATACAGTGTGAGACAATAAAGCATATTTTCAATATACTATTTTGCAGGCTGCCGAATACATAAACCAACACTACCATCGACTAGATGCTTGTATTATCAATCGGGGAAAGCTCCTTCATTCTGCTCTGAGTTCCCTTCAAAATCTTGATCGTTCAATGGATAAGTTTCTAGCATGGCTCAGTGAAGCTGAATCAGTTGTGGAGACTTTAGAAGGTGAAACTGAATCAAGAAGGGCAGCTCATCAGCTGAAGGAACTTCAGGTTGATATTGAAAGACAGGCACAGACACACCAGGCTTTGAGAAACTCGAGTTTGGCGCTTTTAGGCTCTCTTGCTCCTGAAGATGCATTAATGTTGCAGTTAAGAGGAGATGAAATGGAAAGAAGATGGCAAGTGAGTGAAAAATTCATTTCATCTATGATTTCCACATTAGTAATAATTACTAAAAATACCAATACTATTTTTTTCACATCTAATTTATTTTCAATGATTGCAGTCGATTTGTACTAGAACCTCGGACCTTCGCAATCGACTTGAACACAATGCTGACTATTGGAATGCTCTTTTGTTATCCTTACGGGAACTTACCGAATGGGTTATTCGAAAGGACACGGAACTTGGCCTAGCAGCAAGGCAAGATGACCACAGAGCTTTCAGGTATTTTGAAAATGAAATACAATTGATGTAGATTGAAATATATATGTAATGAGAATTTAATCGGTCAATTTGCAATCTATAGTACCATTCCATAATAGTAGGCACTAAGTTCTCAGAAATATTATTGCATTAAAACGAAAACATTGTTGTTAAAGTTGTGATTCTATATACACACTACAAGAGACAGATTATTGTCAGTCATTTCTGAGAATTAGTGCCTACTATTTTGTAATCATAGTAAAGACACTATCACATAACTGAAGATGTGTGTTTTCAAAAATTTTTATTCAAACAAATATCAAGTTTATTATATGAAATTCATTTTTCACTTTAAAAAGAATTAGGATATTTTATAACTATCATTTGTTAATATACAGTGCCACTTATCGTTTTGAATTTGTTTGTCAACTGTTTCTTTTACATATTGATTTTTTATCACCCTATGTCAATATTTACCGAATCAAAATTGCTAAAGCTTTTACTGAGTAAACACTATCATACAGTATCCTACAGTATTCTCATCCAGTTTGTGTAAAAGTGTATGTACACATAGAAATGAATAAAAGTTACTGGATTCGACCACATTTTCTTTTCTTGGTAGTGATCTGAGGTTTCTTTCAAAAGTAATTTTCATAAAAAAAAAAATTATAATGTGAAAAAAAATCGAAGAATTCACCTCTCCCAACGTTAATATACTGTATGATCTGGCAAATGCCTGATGGAAAACACTGACTTCTTTTTAATGTTCATTAACATATGAATGCATAATTACAACCGTCGATTTTGTATTTTTATTGTTTTGTCAGTTACTGTATGTATTTATACTTAGAGTAACTGACAAAATGTATCAAATGTATTTATACATTTATGCTTTACAAACGATAAAGATTATTATTATTATATATAGGGTGTTCCTTAATTAAAAATATAATATTTAAGGGGGTTCTAACTTCTGAGCAACATGGTACTAAAGTTTCAAGAAAAAAAATCTATTGTATGGTAACTTTATTTTGGCTCTGAATATTTTGAAGAAACAAAATAAAATAAAAAGGCACTTTCTTCTCTATGATATATTTTTTATTCTTGCCAGTGGCGTATATGCAGGTTTGTACTGAATCATTTTAAATTGAAAATTGGTGACCATATTGCCAGTGGCGTCTATGCAGGTTTGTACTGAATCATTTTAAATTGAAAATTGGTGACCATCTTTCTTTTTCTCTTGTTTTCATGAATTTTCATATTCTTCGAAAAATGCCAGGATTGTATCTAAAGATGTCATAAGAAAATGACGGGATTTATTATTTTCTCTGAGACGGTGTGCTACCTACAAGTAGATATTTGAATATTGAAGTTCGAAGACCTAGATGACCTTATCTGTGTCTTCTGACAGTACAATTTATTTTGAATTTTATTTTGAAATATTGAAAAATAGTCCCCTTAAATATTGACACTTCAATAGGAAGCATCCTGTACATAATACAGGTATATAGGTTTATAGATGTAATTTTGCTTATGTGATACAACTGTTTTTCCCTTATATTTTAGTATTAATTAAATTTCAGGCAACAACTTGAAGACAAGAGGCCATTGGTAGAGGCTAGTTTAAGAAGTGCCAGACAATTTGTAGCTGGAGATCCTTCTGGGGAATTGGCAAGGAATTTGAGGAGAGAGTTAGTCAAATTGTCGGACAAATGGAATGCTCTTATCGATAAAAGTGATCAGTTGGCTACAAGATTTGAACAAAATTCCATTGTGAGTTACAGTGTTTACCAAAAACCTCAGTTATTCATAAATCAACTAACCGTCAAGAAATAACATATTACTGCCATTTCATTTAATGAATTCAACCTTTAACAATTTTTTTACAAGTTAATGTGTGCTCATCAATGTATGACGCACCCAAACTGCAGTTTTTGGGAAAGAAAGGTTTTGGCTTTATACTTCTGCACCTTCATACAAAAAAAGTGGGACTCTTTCAAAGAAAGAAATCAGTGTCAAATAATTAATAATTAATTTTTTTAGAAGAAAAATGTTTTTCGACAAGATGTATTTCTTATGACATTAAACATATATATCTCTTTCTATTAACAAAACTACATCAATGCTCTTTAATTCTTGGAGAAAACGTTCTCCCTGTTTGGCCAATATATAGTTTTGGGCAACAGCCTCAAATCAGCTTATATATTCCTGGGTAGACGTGGTCCTTGGCTCGATTTTGTAGTTTTTTGGAAAGAATGGAATCTATAATATCTACCTTATAACCGTTGTTGACCGCGATTTGTTTGATCAAACTCAAGTCTCTCTGGAAATTACTCTCAGAACGCGTTGGTTTTAGTAGTGAAAATCTCACGATCAAGTGTGTTTTGAATACGTTAGTTATGGATTTTCATCAAGTATCGGCCAATTCCATCATATATTTTTTCAAACAGTTCATCAAAGCTCTCCCCGATTTTTCACAAACCTCCAGCGACATTCAATAGTTTGACACCGACTGTATTTTGATTTCATGAAGGATATGTCAAGCGACTGCCAGATTTCTGATGGTATTTCGGAATTTCCGAGATGAATTCATGACTTCGGAAAGATTAATCATGTGATTGCGGGATTTCCGTCAAAAATTTGGGGATTGCTTGATTGCGGAACGAATTTAAACACGTATTACGGAAATGAACAACCCCTTGCGCATATCTCAATCTTGTAAGGGTACAAAGTCGATTTTGAAATATATCAATTTTCACCCCATTTCAACCCCTTCAAACGGTCTTGAAAACTTGGAGGCAAATTTCATATTGTTCAATGGATCAACATGATTAACATATCTCAATCTTGTAGGTACAAATTCAACTTTTGATTAAACAAATTCTTAAATTTTTCACCACTTTTCCACCTCATCGGACGGCCTGGAAAACTTGAAAGTGATGTTTATTTTGGTGAGTCGATCACTTGACATAAAATTTCTCAATCTTGTCGGTGAACAAATTCAATTTAAAATTATGTTTTTTTTTTAATTTTCACCCCATTTCCACCCTCTCAGACTGCTTGGAAATCTCGGAGGTGAAGTTCATTGCATTGACTTGGTCAACAGAAATAACATATCTCAATCTTGTAGTTAATTGAACAAAGACAATTTTTATTGATGCAAATTTTCAAAATATTTCCACTCTATTTTCATTCCTTGAGACAACCTTGAAAATTAGTACACTCAGTTTGTATCTACATCTTTCATTGAAAGATGGTAAAAAGCTATACAAATGCGTTAAACAAAAAAATTATAATTTAATATTTTTCTCTCGATGTACCTTATTTGTGAATGACAATAACTTTACACCCTCCTCGCCTCCACATTAGAATACAAGAAGCAAATTGTCTATGAATTTGTATTATTTGGGCGGTTCAATTGAAGAAAAAGTATATTTAATTATGAACAAAAACATTATAAGCAATTTCATATTATTATATACTATTATATTAACCTCAAAATTACCTATTATATAATATTATATTAACCTCAAAATTACCACGAGTTTCAGCAATTCTCAAAAGCATAATAAATTGAAACAGAAGTGACACATATATATAGTGCGATTACCTTGTTTATTTTTCATGTTATCTTTTGATACAGCAACTTGTAACACCGCATACCTATCTGCATTTATTTATATAAATATACAAAACATGATAATTTTGGTTTTAAAGGTGTATGAACGTCCTTGGGCCGGCCCTGTCAGGTCATGTGACCTCTGAGCGCGACCTTCAAGTTGTATACAGTACACTCGGAATGCCTCATACCTGTCACTTGGTACTTTTTCAGCTGACTAGTGTGTGTAAGAGAGAGATAGTGATTAGGTGAATGACTGTACTCATATTATGCTCACCTTGGGCCTATGTCAGAAAATACTTTAACAACGTTTTCGATTAACAATAATGAGAAGATTCAAATGTAGTTCTAAATGTCAAATAATTTTGCTAGACACTCCGTCTAATCATACTTAATAATAACATACTATAACATACCTTTTTTGTCGCAGTTGAATACACATCCCCTTGTAATTTTAAATATTGATTGAGAAATAACAAAATGTTAGGTAATATCGGTTTTCACTTTCACGTCGTTCATTTAGTTTTACTTATTCACGGCACTCCTTGCAAGAGTTTATTGACTTCCAACACAGGTAAAACCTTGCTGATTGCTGCAACCAACTTCATTCGCTTGCACATTAATTACACACATTCATTTTCACGTACTCTTTTCCTTCACTAATCAGTAAATTTATTTTAGCATTCACAATATTCACCTTTTTTATCAGAATTTGCCAACTTATGTTAACAAGTATTCCACTTCTTGAAAACAGACAAAAAAACAGTCCTATGAGATGAGTACACAATCATAATGTTGGTGTAAAAACAATGGAAATTGAAATTGCATAGCTGCTGACATCTAGTAGTGAAATGCCGAACAACACTGCATTGAAGAGCGTCCGCGCAATTTCAAATCACAATCAAATGGTATTTCTTACTTTTCTGGAAACAACGAAATTATCTTTGTATATAGACTAAATACAGAGAAATTATCATTCTTTGAAACATATATTATTTTATTTCGTGTTTCAGGGTTATATAATCCAAATTATAGAAAGGAAAACTTGTAACATATTAAAAAATGCAACTTTTTATCGAAAACAGTCGTTTGAAGATCCATAGTAATTTCGAAAACTACACCTCACGATTTCATCTTCACAAACTTTATTTTCAACAGAAAATATATCACAACATGTGATATATTTTTTTGAAAATGAATTTTGTGAAGATCAAATGGTAAGGTGAAGTTTTTTGAGAAAACATTTTTAATTTAATTGAATATTTCGACATGGTTATTTGGAGCTAGGAAAAAATGACATTGTACCTCTTTTGATGAAAGTTATGAAACAAAAATGATTTTTTTTGGATAACTTTTACAATTTTCAATCAATTTACTCATACGGGATTTTATCATATAGGTATCAAATCATACATCAGGTTATTTGGAACCTCTAGAATAAATATTTGTGAATTTTCACATTTTTGAAAAAGTTTAAATTGCCAGACAGAAAACATAAAAAAAAGGCAAATTTCTGAATTTTTCTTCCTTGGATTTTCGTTTGAAAGTTAGTAGGAGCTTTTCGATAGAAGTGTGGTATAAAACAATGTTTCGCTATATCATTCAGTTTGCTAGATTTTTGACATCTGAATTTGACAGATTTCCAAAACTATGAAAAAAACAACAGTTACGGGAAAGTTGTTATGAAGTTATATATAATCAAGTATTTTATTCAACTTATTGATGACAACAAAAAAGGTCCTATGGATTTTTTCGATATTTTGAGTTTCTAGTCACTATTATTTTCAGAATTCCCTCGTCCTTGTTTTTTGTATCAAGATGGGTAGTAGAAAGCCCAAAAACTTTCTTTCCCAAAAATATCCATGAATCTTTTATACAGGGTATCATCTGACTTGGGTCATATGTAGACGTTCACTTCATACTGAGAAATCAAATTCAATTTTATATTTCGGGATGTTTCGGTAATATTCGATTATAATTGTGTGAATTATTCCATTTTAAATTACGGCCCTGGAAATTGGTTGACTGAGTTGAATTACAACATAATATAACTTTCACGTCTTCCTATGTATCGTAGAGTTTTTCGAGAGTTTTTTTTTTCATTTTTAGGTAGGTACCTATTCATATTTTTCCATTGCTCTGAGCGTTTTCTACAATGAACTTCGAACAAGAAAACCTTTTATGATTATTTGAAACATATCTACATCAGAAATATATTATATGTGTTTTAATAAGCAGAAAAAGAAAGAATAGCAATAATAACATTCGAAACGAACACTATAATTGTAATGAAAATTGAAGTGAAGTAATTTATATACGTACCCAAAAAAGTTATTGGGGCAATAAATGTTCGAATTGGAGTTCTTCCATTTCGAGACATTTGAAAACTCGGTTTTTCATATTATTTATTGCTCTTAATACACTTATTTGCTGCATTGTTGCGAAATCATTCAAAATCCTCAATCTCGAGTTTTCCACATTTTCTATCTCTCCGCCAGCGTAAATCCTATTTTTCAATGTCCCCCCATAGAAAATAGTCCAAAATAGTAAGATCTGGTGATCTTGCAGACCATCTTATTCTCCCATTATTTGTCTCGAAATGGAAGGACTCCAATTCCTATATATAGCACAATTAATTTTTTTGTGTATATGTATAAATTACTTACTTCATTTCAATTTTCATTATAATTATAGTGTTCGTTTCGGATCTTGTTATTGCTACCATTTTTTTTTCTGTTCATCAAAACACATATAATATATTTTTGATGTAGATATGTTTCAGATAATCATAAAAGGTTTTCTTATTCAAAGCTCATTGTAGAAAACGCTCAGAGCAATGGAAAAAATATGAATAGGTAGCTAAAAATGAATAAAACTCTCAAAAAACTCTACGGCACTTAGGGAGACGTGAAAGTTGCTATTGTGTTTTTATTCAACTCAGTCAACCAATTTCCAGGGCCGTAATTTGAAAGGGAATAATTCACACAATTATAATCGAATAATCACGAAATATAAAACTGAATTTAATTTCTCAGTATGAAGTGAACGTCTACGATCCAAAAACTACAACAAAAAATACAAGTCCGTATTCAAAAATTCAAAGATGGAGGTGGCCCAAGTCAGATGACACCCTATATAGAAGATACATGGACATATTCTGATAGCCCATATCAAGTGCCAATAGCAAAATGTTGACAGATTTATTTTCAATATGTCTGCGAATAAAGAAGATATAGGCAAAAGAATAATTTGGGATTTTTTGGTTTTTCCTGTATATCTCCAGAACCAAAAAAGCTATATTCGATTTTTTTCACATCATTAAATAGGTCTCTAAAATACGCAACTTTGCCATAATTTAGCCGACACTCTATCTCTTATCATTTACGACATTCCCATGTACAGAAACGAATTTGAATAGCCCTGTAGAATGAAGGTGTATTTGATCCTGGGCTGTCTGACCCTACGGCTCCATTCATTGGTATCGAGTCAAGTGGAACAAAAGGTGTTGAGAATATTACGAAAAGGAGTATAACTAGAGGTGGATTGCACAGATTGGCCATTCATCTATAAACCTGAAACTCCATCAAAACTTTATCGGAGTCTCTGGTTGATATCTATTCAACTTTTGTTAAAAAATGCCACCGGAGCCACCGCTCCGGTATGTTTTTTCAATGATAATCTTAGAAAAATAAGAGATACGTTGGAGGGTATCAAATGTATCAGTGTAGATACTCAAGACCTAATAGATATTGACGCCTATAAAAAATATAAAAAATATTATCTGAAAGAAATTGAATCTGCCAAAAGAACTGCTAACAAAAACTTTCTAGACAACTCTAACAATAAATCGAGGGACTGTTGGAAACTAATTAACTCTGAACGAAACAAAAACATCAATGAAAAAAATATGTGATTCATTATCTCCTGATAAGTTCAACGTATGTTTTACTGATGGTGAAAAGAACATATTGAAGGGTTTACCATCTCTGAATAATCATGCCACTGATTTCTTGAAAAATAATCTAAGAAAATCTTTCTTTTTCGCCCCTGCCACTCAGATGTAGGTTATGAATGCCATAATATATCTGAAGCTAACCAAATATTGTGATGTGTTTGATCTGAATAATGAAATATTGAAAAAAACAATGGATATACTAATGGAACCTACAACAGCCTTGACAAATTTGTCTTTATTGGAAGGTTAATTTCCTGATATTCTCAAAGCCACGACCTCAGTAAAGCATTTGATTGTGAATCGCACGACATACTTTTAGAGAAGCTCGAATTTTATGGAATAAGAGGGGTAACACTCAAATTTTTTGAATCTTATGTATCTAATCAAACACAGTCCGTGTATTATGACGATACTTTTTCGGAGTTTCGAAGTATTGAGCATGGTGTACCCCAGGGCCCTGTGCTGGGACCACTATTATTTATAATTTACTTGAATGACATCTTTGATTTCATATCACCGGGTTATTGTGTTTGTTACGCTGATGATACTAGCCTTATTTAAACCCATTAAAATTCAACTCTCCTGGATGAAGCCACCTCAAGTGTGGAGAAAGAGGCCGAAATATGGTTCACAACAAATAAATTGAACCTAAATAAAAGTAAAACCCAACGTATCGTCTTCTCGTCCAATAGAAATATTTGCGAGAACCAGTCAGTAAAATTGCTTGGTATAACCCTAAGTAATAGATTGAATTGGCAACCTCATATTGATAGTCTGTGCAAAATACTATCCTCACAAAGTGCTATAGGTTCTCATACTCTTTTATCAGTTTATTTTGCACTATTTCATTCACATTTGAATTATGGAATTTTTCGATGGGGAAATTCACCATATGCTATGAGAGCTTTTGGAATTCAGAAACGTAATGTGAGAATAATGGCTGGTGTACCATATAATTCTTCATGCAAATAATTATTCAAACATTTCAAAATAATGTGCCTTCCTTCTATCTATATATACCAAAGTCTCTTAGAAATACATGAAAGTAAATCAGAATTAAGCCAGAACCTCAATATCCACAACTATAGTACTAGGGATGCTGAACATTTGAGACCTCCTAAGTACAAACTTGTTATGACTCAACGCAACTCTCTTAATTTGAATTTATATAATAAATTACTGAGTAACTGGAAAACTCCGAATTTTCTGCCTTTCAAGAATATTGTAAAAAGCCACCTAGTGAATACCAATCACTACTCGGTCGACGAATTTTTAAATTATGCTATTAGTGATTCTCAGCTATAGCACTAACCATTTTAGATTTCAGGCAGATCCGTTCTGACATGTTCATTTTAATTTGTGATCGGTTAACGTGCACAATCACGATGTATTTATTGATTTTGTTTTATATACATGTGATAATGTCGATGACATGCACAATATGGTGCCCAATGTTCGTGATATGTGTTAATTATGTGTTAATCATATTATGTAAGTTATTGTTAATTATATTTTTCATGTACATACAGGGTGTAACATAAGTACGTTGGAATATTCAAGTGACGTATTCTTGAGACAATTTTAAGAAAAAAAGTCTATATGAACTCGTGTCCGAAAATGCTTCGTTTCGGAGATTCGGGGTGTTGAAATTGAATTTTTTGTTCGTTTTTTGAAAATAACTTTGGCAAAAAATAATTTATTTGCACGAAATTCGGTACCCGGGGTTTTTTTGACGTGTGAAATCATAATTTCGTATAAATTTTCATGTAACGTCTAGAGGGCGCAGCGTACGCTGTCATTATTTATTTCAAATTGACTTCTGACTTTCTGATAGTAGACTTCCGG